>JAPPVO010000010.1:58453990-58499503 GCA_030407325.1 Camellia japonica
ACTGATAAACTGCTCACGGCATTCACTGATGCATTTGTCTTTTCATGCTTTTTCAGCCTCCCTTCCAGATTCCTCCGGTGGGGGGCGCTCCAGCTGGACCTCCCATTTCTACTCGGGATGGCAGAGCATATCCTCGTACCAGAGGGGGGCGCGTTCATGTTGGGAGTAGCTCGCGGGCTCCAGGTCCAGATGACGAGTCTGAGGAGGAGGCGGAGTCATCCGAGGAGGAGGCCGGGGGCAGCTCGGGCTCGGGCTCGGATAGTGACACTTCTGGTGATGCTCCTGGGCTCCTGCCCAGGAAGAGGGCGAGGACAGATCCCCCGGCGCGAGGCCATTGATGATGCTGATGACCCAGACTTCTGCTATTATTTTTTCTTATTCTTTTCTCTTTTGTTGGTAGATAGAGCATTTTGTACTGCCGCAGGCAGATTTTGTTTCCCAAAACTTATGTACTTGAAAAGATGATATGAAATGAAACAAACTTTTTGTCCAAAAAAAAGTATTTACATTCGTGTATATTTCATACCCTGCACTGCATTGCATCATATTACACCTCAAATGTAAATGATATTGATCTGTTGTCCGAACATTGAGCATTTGCATTATGATAATCGGATAACCAACCAGCTAACAGCAAGCAACTCATACAAACCACTACTCAAACTGGACACACAACCCATACTCTGCTGGGGATTAGTCTGCATGCAGCCCATATCACAGCACTTGGCCCATTTCGGATGTCCCAAATTTCCTTTTTCTTCTCTTGCTTCGTACGAATGTAGAGAATGGCACAACATCCTGAGCACAAACGATTTATTTTTTTATTTTTTTAAGAAGGGTCTTCAACCAGGGTATCGAGCCTACAACTGAACATAGTGGAAAGGACTCAAGTGAAGAAAATACAGGGCACACGACCTAAACACAACGAGATACACTCAGAAAAGACTCAAAGCTAAATTGAGACCGACAAATCAAAGGACACGACACACGGACGTGTTTGAAAACAAAAGACCTTGAGGAGCCAATTCCTACGGGCAGGTTTCCCACCCCTTCTGATTTGTGTGATTCTCACACCTCTCGGCCCTCAAGCTCGGTTTTTCTCTCAAAACCCTCTTGTTCACTTTTCTCTCGACTTACACCTCTCTATTCTTTACTCTCTCATTTTTCATCCCTCCCCAGGGCGGTTGATGGACGAATAGAAAGTCACAAGTTCACGCCCAATATTGTTAGCTCACGGCTATTCTTCGCAGCGAATAGAGTGCCCTTCAGGTAAGTACGTCGGTGGGGGGGAAGACAGAAGACCTGACTCAGCTACGCCCCTAGTTCGTCACTTTGACCATTCTTTTGTTTTCTTCCTAAAACAGTTTTGACCAAAATGAGAGTCGAATTAGCACACTTATTCGGTTTTTGATTTGAAAATCATGCGAATCAGGGTGTGAGCACTAAAAATTTTCCTTTTCGGGTCCAAACATGGTCCAATTTTGAAAAATGAAATAATTTTCGAGAAAAAAAGTCAACCTCAGTAAAAATTTTCAAAAACTATTTTCGCAAACAGTCAACGCTCAACGAGCGCGGAACTTACCCTCGAGATATGCAACCTCGGATCGGAGGCAATGGAAAATTGCCCCTGGCTTAAAGGGGGAGAAGGCAACGGAAAGTTGCCCCTGGTTTGGACGGCAACTCAGGGCAACTTATGGCGATGCACGGCAACGGAAAGTTGCCCCTTGTTTGGGATGATGCCGCGGCACATTGTAAGCCAGTCTTTGTTGATGACGACGGACCCTCAGACGCGGAGGAGCCGAAGACGGTTTGAATCAATATATGGACACAGTCACCTGGAAGGTGTTGGCGGTTTGGACTTTAAGAGGAAGTTAACCACGTAGCTCCCAGTTGCTTGTAATGAGACTCTGGATTCGGAGGAGGCAAAAGTAATCAAAACCATGACATGGGCTAAGACGCTATGGAAGCGTTGGGGGCTGGACTTCAGGATGAAGTTGCCTACGTATCCCAAACATGGGAATCAAGCCTTACGTAGTTCCGGTTAAGGTACACTCGGGTATTTTAACCTTCACTGTTTAGGCTCTAATTTTTGCCAAGGCGCCCAATGCGGGTTTTCGACCTTGCGAGCTATGTTTTTCTTCTTTCATTTCTTTTTCTTTTCTTTTTGTCTTTTCTTTCTTTGCTATTTTTTGTTTCTTTTCTTTTCTTTTTGTTTCTTTTGTATTTTTTTTCTTTTGTCTTTTCTTTTCTTTGCTCTAACTTTTGCTTGGACCGCCCTTCCGGGTTTTCGGCCCAGCGAGCCTCTCAAAGGGTAAAAGTGTAGCAAGCCCATGCCAAATGGTTTTTTGAAATGGAAGCCCTCTGTATCCGGGAGAGCGACTGTTGGGTTGATTTGCAGGAAAAGTCCATCACGGTTGCTTCTCGAGCTTTGCCTGGTGGGGATCTGATCTCCCTGATCTGACTTTGAGGCCTCTTGCTCGAGGGCTGCTTCAAAATGGGCCACACAGGCGTTTCATGGCACTGAATGTTTTGAACGGGTTCCGGTTTGCAACAGATAGATCGAGTCTTGAGGCTGAGAGCGATCCTGGGCTACACAATCTCAAGAGCGATTCCACACAAGTCTTCGCGAGACTGCACAAAATATTTTGTTTTTGAAAGTTTTTAAGAAAGCGACAAATCGCTCGTGCTGAAGATAGTGTGGAACCAGTCTGGGTCAGGCCAGGGTCCTTCTCAGTACTCACGCCGACAAGCATGATTTCATTCATAAAAAGCTTAGCATGCGCTCCTTTTCTCAAAATGATCAAAATTTTACAAAGCCCGAGGAATTACTTCCTCTTTGTTTTCATCACCGCAGTGTTCGAAAAGGGTTTTTATGAAAAGCTTAGGTCATCACAACGATGTTCAAGGCGCAAGAGAGCAGGCGATATGTACTGTCGTTCCATTCACACCCTTTGGCACGGCTAACTCGAATAGCGACAAATACAGCACCTGATAGCCACGGCTGTTTCATGTAGATTTGTGAGCGAAACTGGCTCCCTGACAGAAACAGACTCAAGAAAAAGCAAAAACAACTATTTATAAGACAAAACGGTGTTTGAGGCAACAACCCCGAAATCACCTGGTATTCTATAGAAGAGGGACTGACTCATTACAATTAGACAGACCCTTAAGCAAAAGGAATGTCTCAAAACAATGAGACAGGCTCAAGACAAAACAGAAGACTGACTCGACACCCAAGTCAGAATTTACAAAAATTAATATTTAGCAGGTGCCCAAAAATGCGTGCCAAACGCTATATCCAAAATGCACCAGACACTGCCCGCAGGCGATTCACCTTCTGATTACATACTCGCAGTATCTGTGTCCTCAAAATCCAAGAACTCTGTAGTGACTGACTTGGCTGAGGTAGGCGGGAGGATAACCTCGTTGTCAATCAAATCCTGCACCTCGTGACGGAGGCGAAAACAATTGTCAGTGGCATGCCCGTCTGCTGATGGTACGCACAGTACAGAGAAGCATCATGTGCGGCGGGGAGATTCTTCGGTAGGGGCCGGGGCTCCAAGGGTTTGAGATGCCCCTTTTTGGCCAAAATCAACAGTGCCCTAGACAGAGGCATGTAAAGAGGGTGGAAGACCCTGTGCCCTCGGGGCAGATACTTCGGGGCCTGAGCACTCTTGCTAGATGCACTAGCGAACGGATCGGCGGGTGCGGCCTTGGATTTCTGATCTTTTCCGGTGCAAGGTTGGGAGCGGGAAGAACTGTTTTGGCGTGACGGGGCCTATCCCGGTTCTCTGATTGACTGGAACTGCCCTCAGGCGGAGCGGGGAAAGCATCCTCCACAGCTTTCGTCAAACTGTAGATATCTGTTGCTTGTTCATCCCCCTGGCTTTCAAAGCCTCTACTGCCCACAGCAGTTGTTCGATAGGGTCGGCATCTGCCTTCATCTTGCCTTTATCTCTGGCCTCGGCCTGATTCAGAACTTGGTTTGATGCGTCGTTACCATAACTGGAGGTCATCTCCGGTTGGTTGAGTTCAATCACAATTCGTCCCAGTAGCGGGGGCTCCTGGGGTACAAAGCCTCCGACGTATGGTGCGGCTGGCGGCGAAACTGTCATTCCATAGGCGAGATCCGTCACGGATCTTTGAAGATCACCTATCATCCCCATTAATTCAAATGTAGTGGGCTCGCGAGCCTGATATAGCTGGGGAGCCCAAACCGGGTGCGCGGCCGGCGATCTGGGCGGATGCGGCATGTCAACGGTGGTTTCATCATGTAAGGTGATTTCTTGATCCAACGCGGCCGTCATGACCACGATTTCTTCTGAATTCTGCGTCATGCTAAGTCCTGCCGCAGCAAGGAGAAGACACTAACTGTTCTGGATTGGCTCTCTGAATCTCTAAACTGAAACGGAAAACAAGCAGCATTTCAGCCCCAGACAGATCAAGCACGGATGTAGCCGAATAACTGTACTCTACTACTGATCACTGTTACCCAGAATCACTATTCAAACTGAACTGATATCCGCAGACACAACTGATTCTCAACAACACTGATACTGATGCCCTCGGGCCGGATACCCAAACTTGTAAACTGATATATGCGTTCCCTGCAGAGATACACTCTAAAAGCACATAGCAAGTAAATGAGAGCCAATACACCCCTATGTTGGGGTAGGGTTTCCCTGTCCTATTTTGTCAGGAGCTAGGGTTTCACTACGCACGCAGCGGTTTCAAACAACCTATATCGGGTAAGCAACCTGTCCTAGTTTGGAATGGTCACTATGGATCCGAATATGCACTAGGTCGAATGGTCAAAAGGGTGCCCCGGTAAAACCGGGGTTTGTGTTCCCATACTGGCAGAGCCCGCAACCGGTCAGCCTTATGGACATGCCTTGACAAGACAAGCCTCCGGCAAACCGCTCAGGAATAGCAGATGGCCAACACGGTGTCCTAGGCGCACCAATGCACATGCAATGCAAAGAAACACATAAGTGTAGTCAAAACAGGATATCACGAGTTCGAGTCAAGCTCTCTAAACTCCCCAGCAGAGTCGCCAGAAACTGTAACAACGCCCGGGAGGGAGCCGTCGGTTCACTACAGTTCGGACTCCCTTTGTTTGTTGCGGTTCTAAATCTGAACCAAAGAGTCCAACTCTGGCAAATCGTTGAAGAAAAACAGATTTTTGAAAAGTAGTGCCAAACATGGACTGCTTTGCCAGATTACAGAGTCGCCACCTAAATATTTTTAAAATGGGGAATTTAGGAAACCCTGACTCGGTGCCGAAGGCCACGTGTCCGTCATCACCAAATGTCTTGGCTCGGGAGCTTGGGTACGATCGGGGAAGGTCAGCTATGAGCACCCCCTTTCGCCCGGTCCGAAGACCGGCCTCTACTAACCGTGATATCCGTTTTTGAAAACTTTATATGTTCTTATCCCAATTATTAGCCTAGAATTACTATGTTATGCGCACAGCAAACAAGTATAGACTAGATTGCCTAATTTGGAAATAAACATTGCATATCCGTTTGTCTCGAAAAACGTGTTGGTTTTTGCTACTCGCAAGTAGGCTAAAATACGGATTTCAATGAGTTGTTCCAACTCACGCAATCCAACCTCCACCCACAGGCATTCAAACAGTAATATCACATAAGCATTTAGCCGCATGGCAAGCATACTGTCATGTTAACATTCACACGCATGCGAATGCTAAAGCATAAAAACTTACATCGTACTCCGTGCCAAAAACAATAACCCGGTTAGCAAACATGCATGACCTAGTTCATGTTAAGTGGCTAATGCAACACAGGCATAGATGCAATCTAGAGTAGGCTCGGCTAACCCTAAACATGGCATGTGAAATGCGCGACTAGCACGTATTCAATTTGGAATTGAAAATACGATGCAGTTTGTATGATGTACCGAGCCCGGTGCATGTAAACAAATGCATGAATGCACGCATGCATTGCATAAGGTATGCTAAATAATGTGCCCTAATCTACCATCATAAGCAGGTAAATAAAAGGGAAGAAAGAATGGGGGTTGGAAGACATACACCCACTCACACACACTTATTACAAATTTGCCCTCGCTCGGAGGGACCAAAAGAATAATACAAATTAATTAACTACGCAAGCTAATTAAATATTACAAATTAACTAAATTAATCAAATAAATTAATCTATAAAAGCAGTAAACCGCCTCGGGATGAGGCCGGATGCAACACGCGCTCGGGATTGGCTCGGAATCGCACTGCCATGCACGGATTGCCTCTGTTTCCTCTGCTCTCCTCCTCAGAAAATTGCCAAAATCCCAGGAGTGCCTCTCAGGGCACTAGGGAGTACCACCGGCTGGGGCAGAGCACCACCGGCTGAAGGAGGAGGCCACCGGCACTGAATTGTTCCATCGGCTGGGAAAAACACTGCCGGTCGGCACTAAAAAGTGCCGGTCGGCACAAAATGTTCTGCAGATCCTGCAACTCACAGCAGCAGAGGACAAACTATGCATGGCAATGAATTCAAAGCATGTATGCACTAAACACACCCTTATCATGTTAATGACTCAAAGGGGCATGTGCCTCGATTCCCGGACCACCAATCGCGCATTTCCATGCATGATGGCCCAAAGAACCAAGAATGCAACTTGATTTCAAATGCATGCAAACCAATCAAACAAAGTGGGCCCAATTCCTATCATCACTTCAAGGAACAAGGCATGCATGCCTATGTGTGCAATCCTAAGCATGTCAACTAGGCATGCAACATGGAATGCAACAACAATGCAAGTATTCAAGCAAACATGAAGTAAGCATGCAACCAAACAAATGATGGTCTTATACATGAATTAGGCAACTCAAATAGGCCTAAAATCAGTGGCCAAATGCCTAAATGGAGGCTAAACACACATACACACATGCACATGTTAAGGCACCAACACTAAGCATCAACAAGCAACTCTCAAGCACACTTGAAAGAGCAAACACGGACTATTAGCATGCATTAAAAGCTCTCAAATCCATGCAAACATGATGCCAAATCATGCAACAAAGCAAGCCAAAGCATGCAACAAATGGCCCAAGTCTAAAACAAGCCAATGAGGCATTGAACCACACTTATGCAAAGCAATTATGGCATGCATTAAACAACCTAAAACAGAGTTTTAGCATGTTAAAACAAAGCCAAATGGCTACTTAGATGGCATCTAAGAGGCACAAACACGAAGGCATGCAACATGACCAAAACATGGAGCATTCAACACATGCTCTTAAAGCATTAAAGAAGCATGCAAGGCAAGCATACAAGCACATTACAAGGTCTGAAATAGCATGTAAGATGGTTCCAAACCATCAAAAATGAAGCAAGCAAGGCATGCTACACACTCATGCTCTTAAGGCCAACAAGCCAAATACAAAGAGGCTACAAAATACATGCTAAGATTGACCAAAACAACTATGGACAGACTAAAGCATGGTAAAATAAGCACTACAAGCTTCATGGATCTAGGCCTAAAACATGCTAGAAATGAAGGCACACAACCTAGACATGTTAAGGCATCAAAAGGCATTACAAGGCAACTATGCTAAGCATGCATGAGGGACCTAAACCAACTTGAAATCATGTTATATCATGGAAATATAAGCATGGAAAACAAGTCAAACATGCTCAACACACACTCAAGCATGGTGCTCCTTAAGGAAGCAAAACTTGCCCTTTTCAAGGACATCAAGGAGAGGGGGTGGCCCTCTCCTTTCTAGGACTTTAAGGCACCATCTCCACCACTGAAATCCCTCAAGATTTCAGTGGTGGAGAGGCCCAAGCACACAAGTCCTCGGATCTCTCCAAAATAGCACAAAAAAGTGCCCTTTTCAAGGCCTAAGGGTGGTCAAACTGCTCAAACCACAAAACACTCTTAATAAACAATAAGAGGGTTAAAAAACAGAACTTTTTGTGTTATAGACTAAGCACAAAAACTGTTTTAAACTAGGCAAAAATGGAGTGCAAAAATGGGGTAAAAAAAGTAAGTTTCTTACCCTTGATGATCAACTTCACAAGGTTGGAGTTGTTGCTTCCTTGAGCTCCAAACCAGCCAAGAACACCAAGAACAAGCCCTTAGCACTTCAATTCCAAGAGGAAGGTGAAACACTAGGTGTTGGTGTGCAATAGTAAGTCACAAACACCTAGTGTACAAAACAAGAGAGAAAGAGAGAGATAGGATAGATACACAAAATCTAACCTAAAACCAGAGCTTCTCCCTCTCCTAAAATGTCTAACTCTCCAAATCTTCTAACCCTTGAGCCAAGAGAAGAGCCTTCTCTTGTATAGGCATGAAAACTTACAAGTTAAGCAAGCCTAAAGGCTCATCCCTCCATACACGTGTATGGAGGGGAGCAAAAAGTGATACAGCTGTCTAAAAATATCTGATAAAGCAGCTGCACAGCAGTCGGCAGGGCAAAATGGTCATTTTGCCAAAAAGAGTGCCGACCGGCACAATATAGTGCCGGTGGCAACACCAACCAGCCGGTGGCCTTTAGCCCTAGCCGGTGGTGTGTAGGGATGCCTCACAAGGCATTCCCTGCCCTTCCAAGGCAAAACACAAGTGTTTGGTGCAAAACCAAACACAAACGGTCGAGTTCGGAGGTCCTGAGGCAAGGCGCGCGCAGCCGAGAACTCCGGGAACTCCAAACGAACACAAACATGGATAATCACCGAGTGTTCCAACGGTGACGTCCAAGTCTTGAGGACGGTTAAAAATGGGGTGTCTACAAGCTCCTTGTCTCAGGACCTCTTAACTTTCTCCTCTTGGCCAGGTTTTTTGGACCATGCCTTGCTGCCTTTGCCTAGAAGGGAAACAAAGGCCGTAGGCCACTTTTTGTAGCCGTAGGCTACCTTTCCCTCTCGTAGGCCACTTGTAGTGGCCCGTAAGACTAGTTTTCGGGGCTTCTGGCTAAGTGTCTTGTCTTGCAGACTCTGTTTCTTTCTTTCTTTTTGGTTTGTTCTCCAACCAAACCTTGTTACCCCTTGCCTGGAGGGTGGAATAGGGGTGTGGACCACTTTTCTTCCCTGTAGACCACTTTTGTGGTCGGTCAGCTAGGGTGGGTGGTCAGTCGACCAGCCTAAGTGGCCTACAGCCTGCCACCACCTTCTTCTCTCGTTGTAGACCCTTTTTCTCCCCTGCCAGCCAATTTTTTCCCTTGTCGACCACCTGAGGTGGTCGGTCGACTAGGGGGGTGGTCGGTCGACCACTTTAAGTGGTCTACGGCCTTTTTTTTTTTTTTTTTTTTTTTTTTTTTTTTTTTCTGCTTTTGCAAATATTTTTGGTGCCAGCTGTGCCAACTGGTGGCCACTAAATGCATCCTCCATACACGTGTATGGAGGGATTCAAACAAGTTTAAGCTTGTTAAGTAAGCTTATGGTTGCATTGTTCTATAAGAGGGCAGCTCTCTCTCCCTTTCCAGAGGTTTTGAGATTTTGGAGTAAAAAATATCCCTCTCTCTTTATATTTCTCCCCCTCTCTCTATATTTGTATTAGTTTGTGCCTTAAAGTGAGTTTTGTTCACACTTTTGCACTAAACACCTAGTGAAACACCTTCACTCTTGAGCTGAGGTTCTTGGAGGTTGTATTTGAGTTCTAAAAGCTGGTTTTGGGCTGAAGAAGTTGCTGTTTTGCTGTGGTTCTTCAAGGGTGAGCATCTCCCTCTTTTAAGCTTATTTTTGTACACAATCTTAGCCACTTTTGCATGCTTTTTCTGGCTTAAGTTTTAACTGAAAAAAGTTCTATATTTAAGTGCTTAAAATGGTTGTTTAAGGCGTTGTTTGAGTTAGGGGTGGTTTACCCCCTTTGATGGCTTGTTTCGCCTTGTTTTGTGCCATCCTTTAAGGCCTTGGAGACAATCTCTTTTTGGCCTTCTCCCCACTGAAACTCAGAGGAATTTCAGTGGTGGAAAAGTGGTTTTGAGGTCCCAAATGGGTGGGGGTTGTCCCCCCTTCTCTTCTCTTGTTTGCTTGTGTTGATGGCCCATCAAAAGAACATGTATTTCTATCTTCTTGAGGCTTTGTTTGGGAATTTTTTGTGACTTTCTAGACCTTCCATGACTCTATTTTTGGCTGTCTTGGTTGTTTCTTACATGCTTCATGTACTTGTAGTGCAATCCTCTTAGTTAGCCTAACGTGCTCTATGCTTTGGACCACCATTTTAGCATGTTTTTGGCTCTACTCTAGCAAGCTTTTACTCATGTTTTGCCATGCTTAAGCTCTATTTTAAGTGGTTTTGGTCATGCATGCCTTGCTTTGTATAGCCTTAGTGCAATCTTGCTCACTAGCTTTGAGTTTCATAGTCTCTAGCATGGCTTACTTGAGTTGTTTGCATGCTTTGGCCTCATTTCTCACATGATTTCAGTGAATGAAGTGTGGTCATACTCTCCCATGCTTCACTCTTTCAATGCTTTTGGAGGATTATGCTTTATGCCTCAATCATGAGCCAATTGGCATGAATGCTTGCCTAAGCTTTTTGGGCTACCATCTCAGTGTGTTTTTGGTCTTATTTTGCCATGATATAAATTTATTTTTGGTTGGTTAGAGCATCCCTCATTTGCTTCTTACACTTGTAGTGTAATCATGCTCATTGGCCTAGCTTACTTGGTGTTTTGCCCTTTTATTCTAGCATATGTTGGCTATGTTCAAGCATGTTTTAGGCCACTGTTTTGGCATGGTTTAGGTCTATCCATAGTTGGTTTAGCCATTTAAACTTGGTATTGCATGCCTCTTGTATGATGCTCTTTACTTGCCTGGATGCCTTAGCTTCTAAACATGCCATGCATGCATTATTCACATGATAGAACCTTGTGCATGCCACATAAGCATATTGTTTGCATGTGTGTTGCATTGCATTGTGTTTGGGATCGGATGTTGATCCAAACACGAAAAACGAGGGGCGTTTCGTACTTGAAATGATGAAATGCGCCTCATTTCTCGGTCACCGACCCTCTTGATCAAGCATGATAGAGGTGGAGGCCCTTATGTGTTATTTGTGCATACATTGACATTGACTTGTGCAATCTCGGCTTCTCGGCCATCGTGCATTGTGATGCTTGGTTGGCTGCCCGAGTGTCAAGAACCACACTCCCTTGAGCTTGAGAAATGATAGGGAGGGTGGTTGTGCACACATATCTTGCAAATACACTGGTATGCCCCTTGTTGTTCTCTGTTGCTGCAAAACTGGAGTTTGGCAAATTTTTTGGTCGGTAGACCAGTAAAGGTGGTCGACCGACCACTTTTTCTGGTCTATAGGTGGTCTACACCCCCCTTTTCTGGTTGGCAGCCCACCAGAGAGTCCCTGTGTTGGATCAGAAGCAATTTGCAGGTTTGTGCGCCTTTCAGAAATCAAATCAAATGCAAACAGAGGCAATTCTGGGCATAGTAATGGATTTTCGAGCAAGGCAATCGAGAGCATGCATCCTTCATTGTTCAAGGCAGAGCTGTGGCAGCCTAGTTCACATACCTCACATGCTTAGTTGGTTACCATGATTAGTTAATTTGTTAATTAATTAAAGTATTGTAATAATTAGTTGTAGCTAGTTATTCAATTTGTGTTGTGTAATAATTAATCTAATTAGATTATTAGATTAGTTAAGTAGCTTAGCTTAGCATAGCTAGCTTGTATTATTTATTCGGACCCTCCGTTGAGAGGGCAAATGTTGTAATAAGTGCGCGCGTGTGTGTGCATATCTTCCAACCCCACGTCTTTCTCCCTTTTATTTACCAGCTTTCGATGGTTAGATTAGGGCATATTTCGATTAGCATACTTATGCTTTGCATGCGTGCATCATTCATTTGTCTTGCATGCACCGGCTCGGCGCATCATTCAAACTGCATTGAATTTCAATATACTTTCTTGAATACATGTTTCAAAGCATGTTATCAAGTGTTGCATTCATATGCCATTCTAGATAGTCGAGCCTATTTTAGTTGCATTTTTGCATGTGTTGCATTAGGCATCTTAACATAGCTAGGATCATGTATGATTTCTAACTAGCTTCTGCTTTGGCTCGGAGTACACTGTGAGTGTTTACGCTTTAGCATCCTTACATGTGTGTAAGTGACTGCCATGATAGCATGCTTGCCATGAGGCTATTTGCTTAAGTGTTTAACTGCATGAATGCCTGTGGGTGAAGGCTTTATTGCTTGAATTGGAACAATTCATCGAAATGCGAGTTTTAAACTCACTTGAAGTGGCAAATCATCATGTTTTAAGCCCACTTGAGGGTGACAAATCCGTGACTTAGCCTACTTGCGAGTAGCAACTCCAAACCATTTTCAAAAACAAACATGAGATGTTTTGTTCCAAATCGAGTGATTTAGTCTATACTTGTGTGCTGTGCGCATCACATAGTAAGTTAGATTAATAATCCGAATAAGAACACATGTGTTTTCAAAAATAACATATCATGTTAGTAGAGGCTGATCCTTTGATCGGGCGAGCGGGGGTGCTCATTTCAGGACCTTCCCCTCTTATACCCAAGTTCCCGAGCCGAGACAACTTTGGTGATGACGGACACGTGGCCTTAGGCACGAGTCAGGGTTTCCTAAATTTCCCAAAATAAAATATTTAGGTGGCGACTCTGAAATCTGGCAAAGCAATCCATGTTTGGTACTTTTCGATTCAAAATTGATTTTTCAAAACCGATTTGCCAGATTTGGACTCTTTGGTGATTTATCAGTCTTACATTGCACTTTGTGAGATTAGATTCAGAACTGTGACAGGAGTCCGAACTATAGTAGCTATGAACCCAATTCGCGCCCTCGCGCGTGGAGCGGAGTTCGGGCAGTCCACAGTTTCTGGCGACTCCGCTGGGGATTTAGAGAACTTGACTTGAACTCATGATATGTTGTTTTGTTTACACTTATGTGTTTCTTCGCATTGCATTTGCATAGGTGCGCCTAAGTGTAGACTGCCCGAACTCCGCTCCGCGCGCGAGGGCGCGAATTGGGTTCTAACTACTTCAGTTCGGACTCCTGTCAAGGTTCTGAATCTAATCGCACAAAGTGCAATGTAATACTGATAAATCACCAAAGAGTCCAAATCCGGCAATTGGTTTTGAAAAATCAATTTTGAATCGAAAAGCGCCAAACATGGACTGCTTTTCCAGATTTCAGAATTGTCACCTAAATATTTTGTTTTTGGGAAATTTAGGAAACCCTGACTCGTGCCTAAGGCCACGTGTCCATCATCACGAAAGTTGCCTCGGCTTGGGAACTTGGGTACGAGAGGGGAAGGTCTTGAAATGAGCACCCCCACTCGCCCGATCAAAGGATTGGCCTCTACTAAGCATGATATGTTGTTTTTGAAAACACATGTGTTCTTATTCTGGTTTATTAGACTAGCTTACTATGTGATGCGCACAACATACAAGTATAGACTCAATCGCAAGAATTGGAACAAAACATCTCATGTTTGTTTTTGAAAGTGGTTTGAAAGTGCTACTCGCAAGTAGGCTAAAGTGAGGATTTGCCACTCTCAAGTGGGCTTAGAAAAACATGATTTTGTCACTTCAAGTGAGCTTAAAACTCACAATCATCGAGTTATTCCAACTCAGGCAATCGAGCCTTCACCCTCAGGCAATCGAGCCTTCACACACAGGCATTCATGCAATTAAAGCACTTAAGCAAATAGCCTCATGGCAAGCATGCTGACATGGCAACACTCATATCTCATGCAGGGATGCTAAAGCGTAAACACTCACAGTGTACTCTGAGCCAAAAAAGAAGCTAGTTAGTAATCAATGCATGATCCTAGCTATGTTAACAATGCCTAATGCAACACATGCAAAGATGCAACTAAAATAGGCTCGGCTATCTAGAATGGCATATGAATGCAACACTTGATAACATGCTCTGAAACACGTATTCAAGAAAGTGTATTGAAATACAATGTAGTTTGAATGATGCGCCGAGCCGGTGCATGCAAGACAAAATGAATGATGCACGCATGCAAACATAAGTATGCTAATTAAAACATGCCCTAAAACTAACCATCAAAAGCTGGTAAAGAAAAGGGAGAAAGACGTGGGGTTGGAAGACATTCACACACACACGCACACTTATTACAGCATTTGCCCTCTCGATGGAGGGTCCGAATGAATTTAGCTAACCAGCTACGCTAATTAAACTAATTATTACAAATCAACTAATTAACTAACTTAGCTATTTAATTATTACAAACCGAATTGAATCAACTAACTATTCTAAGTTAATTAAGTACAAACCAAATTAATTAATTAAACACTTAACTAATTAATTACAAAATAACTAAGCTAATGAACTAGTTTAGCTAAGCAATTTAAACAAATGGCCTCGGAAGCGAGGGGGATATGCATGCTCGGTCGGCTTCACTCGAAAATCCACTACCGTGCCTCATGATGCCTCTATTTGCACTCTTCTATACTTCTGAAAATTATGCCAACTTCCAAGTTGCTTTTGACCCATCTCAGGAACATGCTGAGGAATGATCGAGCAAAGATGGCGGCCATCGGCCAGAGTTTATGGCCATCGGCCACTTCTGATAGCCGATCGGTAGACTTGGTGGCCGGTCGACAGCTCTGATGGCCAGTCGGCCACTGCTTCCTGCAATTTCTCCTTTTTGCTGCAACAGAGCACAAATAGAGGCATGGCAGTGTATTTGCAAGATATGTGTGCACAACCACCCTTCCTATCATTTCTCAAGCTCAAGGGAGTGCGGTACTCGACTCTCGGGCCACCAACCGAACATCGCAATACACGGTGGCCGAGAAGCCAACATTGCACAAGTCAATGTCGATGAATGCACAAATAACACATAAGGGCCTCCATCTCTATCATGCTTGATCAAGAGGGTTGGCGACAAACAAATGAGGCATGTTTCATCACTTCAAGTATGAAACGCCCCTCGTTTCTCGTGTTTGGACCAACATCCGATCCAAACACAATGCAATGCAACAACATGCAAACAACATGAGCATGGCAAGTTAGAGTCCTTAAGCATTGAAACTAGTGAAGGACACAACACAAGGGCTATGCAATGCAATGCTCAAACAACCAAACCAGCCCAAGACAGAGCTCATGCATGCCAAAACAGTGGCCAAAACACTCTGAAATGGTAGCATGAAAGACAAGATGATGATGGTCATGCAATGGCTTATCAACAAGGCATAGAAGCATAACTCCCAAACATAATGAAGAGTGATAAACATGGGAGTATAGCGAAGACATACACTCTGATATTACATTTCAAATGATGCCAAATCATGCACATGTCACAAATGAGGCATGCTAGGAGACTCAAATCTTGCACCATAGCCATATCAAGCAAGCCCCAAAGGGCCAAGATGACCCAAAACAGTCCCAAGGAAGTTCAAAACAATGCCAAAACATGCATGGAATAGAGCTAACACATGCTAGAATGGGAGGCATAAAACATGACATATGCAAACCCAATGAGCATGATTACACTACAAGTGTAAGAAGCAAATGAGGGATGCTCTAACCTACCAAAAACAGAGTTGTATCATGGCAAAATAACACAAAAAACACATTGAGATGGCAGCCCAAAAAGCTTAGGCAAGCATGCATGCCAATTGGCTCATAATTGAGGCATAAAGCATAACCCTCCAAAAGCATTGAAAGTGAGAATCATGTGAGAGTATGAGTACACTATACACACTGAAATCATGTTAGAATTGAGACCAAAGCATGCAAACAACTCAAGTAAGCCATGCTAGAGGCTATGAAACTCAAAGCTAGTGAGCAAGATTGCACTATGGCTATACAAAGCAAGGCATGCATGACCAAAAACACTTAACACAGAGCTTAAGCATGGCAAAACATGAGCAAAAGCTTGCTAGAGTGGAGCCAAAAACATGCTAAAATGGTGGTCCAAAGCATGATGCATGTTAAGGCTATAGGGAGGATTGCACTACAAGGGTATGAAGCATGCAAGAGGCAATCAATCCAACCCAAAATAGAGCCATATCATGTTAAAATAACGTCAAAAACATGCTGAGATAGAACCAAAATAGGCTAGCATGATGGATCAAAGCATTGAGCACACAAGGCTAAATGGAAATATTACACTACAAGTGTAAAAAGCATGCATGAGGTGACTCCAACAAGCCAAAACAGAGTTATGCCATGCTGAAATAATGCCAAAAATAAGCTGAGAACAAGCCAACACAAGCTAGAAACACATGCTCAATAATAAGGCCATCAACACAAGCAACCAAGACACAAGGAGAGGGGATGACCCCTCCTATTTGGGGCCTCAAAACATACTTTCCACCACTGAAATTCCTCTAGAATTTAGTGGTTAAAAGGCCAAGAGAAGGTGATCTCAAAGGCCTTAAGAGATGGCACAAAAGAAAGTACAACAAGCCACCAAAGGGGGTAGACCACCCCTAACTCAAACAAAGCCTCAAACAACCAGTTTAAGCACTTCAAAACAAGAATTTTTTTCAGTTGAAAGTAAGGCCTAAAAGAACATGCAAGAATGGCCAAAACAAGCAATTAAAATAAAGCTTTGAAGAGGATATAGGCCTCACTGTTGAAGAACAGCAAAACCAGCAGCTTTTTTGAGCCAAAACCAACTTTAGGATGCCCAAACAAGTCCTATGGAATCTCAGCTCCAATGTCAAGAGGTTTGGCTAAGGGGTTGTAGGCAACATGTGTGAAGAACACCCACTTTCAAGCAATAGAGAGAGAGAGAGAGAGAGAGAGAGTTCTAGAGAGAGAGATATTTTTTTTTTGCCTCTAAATTTTCTGAACCTCTGAAAGGGGAGAGGAGCCTCCCCTTATATAGAATCAGAAGCTTCAAGCTTCTTGGACAAGCTAGAAGCTTGTTACAATCCCTCCATACAGTGTATGGAGGATGCTTTCTGTGCTCACTAGCTGGAACAGCTGGCAACAAAATATCTGCAAAAGCAAAGAAAAGGGCCTGGGCCAAAAAATATGGCCGAACGGCCAATAAAGATGCCGATCGGCCATCAGTGATGCCGACCGGCCACCACTGATGGCTGATGGAAAGAGGTCTTGGCCGATGGGCACAAGGCCTGGCCGATGGGTTGTAGGGCTGGCCAGCAGGCCACCCATTTCCCTCAGAAACAGAGCCACAAGCTCTTGGTCCACAACCAAGCACAAAATAGGAAAGTTGAGAGGCTCCAAGGCAAGGCGCACAGCCGAGACCTTCAGGAACTCAAAACAAACACAAGCATGGATGATCATCGAGTGTTCAAACGATGACGTCCAAGTCTTGAGGACGGTAAAAAATGGGATGTCTACACTAAGTCACAGTGTTTGCCATCTGCTATTCCTGAACGGTTTGCCGGAGGCTTGCTTGGAAAAGTGTGCCATAAGGCTGGCCGGTTACGGGCTCTGCCACGATGGGAACACAAACCTCGATTTTACCGAGGCACCCTTTTTGACTATTCGACCTAGTTGCATATCAGAAACCATAGTGATCATTCCAAACTAGGACAGGTTGCTTGCCTAATTGTAGGTCGTTTGAAACCACTGCGTGCGTAGTGAAACCCTAGCTTCTGACAAAATAGGACAGAGAAACCTTACCCCATCATAGGGGTGTTTGGCTCTCACTTGCTTGATATGTGCTGTTAGAGTGTGTCTCTACAGGTGGTATGTATCAGTTGCAAGTCTGAGTATCGGCTTGAGGGTATCAGTTTACAGGTAGAATTTTGGACAGAATTCAGTAGAAAGCACAGTTATTTAGCCATGCTCATATCTGTTTTGGTAAAATCAGGCTGAGGTGCTGTCTGTTTTCTCTTTTGCAAGGTAGTCTTGGAACCATAGCTTCAGAAGGCTCCGATATCCCCTAGGGTCATTGGACTTGTGCTGATAGACTTTGTCAGGTCAGAGATTCAATTCAAGGGCAACCAGTGTTTCCTTCACCAATGGTAAGGCAAGAAAGGGCCAGTCAGGCACAGACCACCAGTACAGCAGCTACCAGATCAGCGGTCATTATCCACCTCACCTGTGCACAGTTGGGCTGAGAATATGCTTCCACCTCAGAGAGGGAACACACACCTGTTCAGTCAGATCTGCAGTTTTCAGTTAATATGGAGGACATGATGCGTCAGCCCCAAGAAACCATGCAGGCCATGCAGCGGGATGCTGCCTGCCAGGAAGAGGTTACTACACGTCAGGCAGAAGTGGTAGCTCAACAGGCAGAGTTGATTGCCAGGCTTCAGCAGCAGCATCCACCACAACAAGCTGGAGCATCTGCTTCGCATCCACCCCCACCCCTACCTATGGTTCAAACACTCGGGGAGGTGGCTCACGTCCAGGAAAATACGGACGTTCCGACAGGGCCAGTCCCACTGCCAATCCAACTTCAGCTGTCCAAAGCACTGGCTAATCTAGTGGACACGCCGTATGAAATTGAGGTTGATCCAACCGCCCTGTAGGTCCAAGGCGTTAACTCCATTCCGGATATAGAGGATGGATACACCGACTCAGCGGTGACGTTGCCGGACTGGTTCAAGATGCCGCATATAGACTGTTTTCACGGTTCTAGAGATCCTATGGTACATCTGCGGTTGTTCTCGGATATCCTACGGCCAATGGGCCTCTCCAGATTGCAAAAGCTTTCACTCTTTGGTCGGACCCTGTCGGGTGTTGCGGCCATCTGGTACGCTAAGTTGGAGGACTCAGTGAAGAGAAGCTGGGAAGAGATGGCCAAGGCCTTCATCACCCAGTATTCATACAATACGCAAATCGAGGTCACGACTCGTGATCTCAAGACAACCAGGCAAGAGCCGAAAGAGGGCTTCTCTGACTTTGTAACTCGTTGGAGGGCCAAAGCTTTTACAATGATCACTAGGCCGGTCGAGAAAGATCAGATAAGGATGGTTGTGTGCAACCTGCAGCCTAACCTGATGTAGAAAATGATCGTCTTACCTCTCCCCACCTTTGCGAATTTACACGAGATTGGGGTACAGATTGAAGACGCAATGAAACAAGGTCTGATTGGTCACGAAATGGAGTCACCCAAGAAGGGTTATACACGCAGTTCGAATGCGACCACCAGTGGTGATGCAGCTGCAAGATCTTCTGAAGTTGGAATGGTCACCACCACCACACCAAAAACAGCCACCCCATTCATTGGTGCGTCCGGAACCAGCTCACAAATAGCCAAATATCCACCCTGAGGCAAGAGGGTTTTTACCCCACTTTATATGCCTTTGTCAAAAGCTCTAGGGGTCCTACTCAGGAAAGGACATCTGAAACCGTTGGAACAACGACCTCTAACAGATCCTCTCCCTCCAAAGCATGACTTGGCTAACTACTGTGCCTTCCAACAACAAACCGGTCATGACACTGACAGTTGCTTTCGTGTTCGCCATGATATACAAGATCTGATTGACAATAAGGTCATCGTCGCATCAGTCTTGCAAAGTCTATTGGCACTGGATCAGTGAAATTGGGGGATAATATGACTATGTGATTGGGGAATGAACCACCTGCTGTTGGTGCTCAGTTTACTCCAGATGTGATGGATGGCATGCACTGTTTTGAGCATTTACAAATGCTATTTACTTTATTTTCTGACTTGGGTATTGGGTCAGTCTTGTTGTTTTGTATTGAGTCAGTCTTTTTGTACTAAGTCAGTTGAGTCTGTTTTGGTGTGTCGAGTCAGTCTTGTTTTGTTTGAGTTGGGTGATTTCGGGGGTGTTACCTCGGGCATCACTTGCTTGTTTTGTGTTTGTCTTTTACACTCTTTTGAGTCTGTTTCTGCCATGGGGCCAGTTGCACCAGACGATTTGAATGAAACAGCAGTGATTTTCACCCTTTTGCATCTGTTTCTACCATTACGCCAGTTGTGCCAGAAGATTTGAATGAAACAGCAGTGATTTTCACCCTTTTGCGTCTGCTTCTACCATTGCGCCAGTTGTGCTAGAACATGTAAATGAAACGGCAGTGCTTTTCACCTACTTTTCTGTGCCTTGAAATCTTTGCATTGACCTAAGTTTTTCAAAACTTTTTGAATACTATGTTGAAAACAAAGAGGGAGGAATTCCTCGGGATTTGCAAAAATTTGATCAATTGAGAAAAAGAGAGGCATGCTAAGCCCTTAATGAATGAGATCATGTTTGTTAATGTGAGTACTGAGAAGGATCCTGGCTTGATCCAGATTGGTTTTACATTGTCTTTGACGCGAGCGCGATTAGTTGCTTTCTTAAAAGATTTCAAAAAATGTTTTGCGTGGTTCTGCGAAGACCTGTGTGGAATCACTCTTAAGATTGTGCAGCCTAGGATCGCTCTCAGCCTCAAGACTTGACCCTTTTGCTTTCAAACCTTGAACTTGGATTCAGAATGTTCAACGGTCAACCACAATGTGAGGCTTGTATGGCCAGATTTGAAGAAGACCATGACTAGGGGCAATCAGGTCGTATGACATCAAAGGAGGCCCGCCAGGCCAGATTCGAAGCAGCCCTCGAACTAGGGGCAAGAAGGTCAAATAGGATCAAAAGAAAGCTTGCAAAGCTGGATGAGAAACAGCCCTTGAACTAGGGGCAAAAAAATGTCAGATGTGCTCGAAGAGTAAAAAATTGGGACATTGCTCAAGCTAATGATAATCGGCAAGAATGCCAAATCCTAGAATGGAGAAAAGAAGGAAGTTTTTGTTGAAGGACAATCGAGTTCCTATCCGCAACACTAGGGGCAACTTTAGCCCCCATTGGATGGACTCCTACATCATCAACAAACAGCAGCCATTCTCCTGGATTCAGATGGCTTCGAGATCCTACGACCATTCAACATGGACGTGTTACACTTTTTTTTTTACCCTTGAGAGGCTTGCTGGGCCAAAAACCCAGAAGGGCGACCCAGGCAAAACTGAGAGCAAGAAAAAAAAATGAAAAGAAAAAGAAATGAAGAAAATGAAAAAATGAAAAAAGAAGAAAAGATGAAAAGAAATAAAAAGCAAAAATGAAAAGAAAGAAAGAAAATAAAAGAAGAAAGAAAAGAAAAGAAGAAATGAAAAGAAAAACAGAGCTCGCAAGGTTGAAAACCCGGAAAGGCGGCCTTGGCAAAAGTTAGAGTGAAAAAGGAGAGGTTAATACCCGAGTGTACCTTAACCCGGAACTACGTCAGGCTTGATTCCCATCTTTGGGATACGTAGGCAACTTCATTCTGAAGTCCAGCCAAACACTTCCAAATCGACTGTGTCCTTGTGATGGTTCTGATCATTTTTGTCTTCTCTGTATCCGAGAGTTCGGTTGTGATCGTCACTTTGAAGACAGATTACAGTGCGCTGTGGTGCCATTCAAACAAGGGGCAACTTTCCGTTGCCGTGCAGTGCCATTTAGACAAGGGGCAATTTTCCATTATTTTGGATATGAGGTTGTGCATCTCAAGAGTAAATTCTATGTGTAGACGTCTCCGAACGTCCTGGGAGGGAATCCCGTTTGGTTCATGGGCTCACTACAGTTCGGACTCAAATGTCACGGTTCTTAATCTGATCTCGCAAAGTGCAATGCAAGATTGATAAATCACCAAAGAGTCCAAATCCGGCAAATCGTTTTGGAAAACTGATTTTTAAGAAAGAAGTGCCAAACATGGACTGCTTTGTCAGATACAGAGTCGCCACCTAAATATTTTGTTTTGGGGGAATTTAGGAAACCCTGACTCGTTGCCTAAGGCCACGTGTCCGTCATCACCAAAGTTGCCTCGGCTCGGGAACTTGGGTACGATTGGGGAAGATCAGCTATGAGCACCCCCACTCGCCTGATCCGAAGATCGGCCACTACTAAACATGATATCGAGTTTTGAAAACATATGTGTTCTTATTCCGGTTATTAGCCTAGAATTACTATGTGATGCGCACAACACACAAGTATAGACTAGATCGCCTAATTCGGAACAAAGTATCGCATATCCGTTTGTTTGGAAATGGTTTTGTATTTAGCTACTCACAAGTAGGCTAAAACACGGATTTCGATGAATTATTCCAATTCAAGTGATCCAACCTTCACCCACAAGCATTCAGGTAGTTATATCACATAAGCAATTAGCCTCATGGCAAGCATGCTTTCATGTTAACACTTACACACATGCAAGATGCTAACGCATAAACACTCACAGTGTACTCCGAGCCAAAACAAGAATGTGTTAGTAATCAAATGTATGATCCAAGTCCATGTTAAGATGGCTAATGCATTGCAGGAAAAATGCAACTAGAATAGGCTCGGCTAATCTAAAATGGCGTGTGAGATGCGACAATTTGATACACGTATTCAAGTTGGATTTGAAATACTATGCAATTAGTATGATGCGCCGAGCCCGGTGCAAGCAATACGAATGAATGACGCAAACATGCGAGCATAGGAATGCTAATTAAAACGTGCCCTAGAACTAACCATCATAAGTAGGTAAGTAAAAGGGAGAAAGACGTGGGGTTGGAAGACATGCATCGCACACACGCACACTTATTACAACATTGCCCTCTCTCGGAGGGACCGAATGAATAGTACAAATTAATTAACTAATAAGCTAATTAAATATTACACAATACTTAACTAATTTAAACAAATTAATTAAGCTACTAAAGCAGTAAAACAGCCTCGGGAAGAGGGACGAATGCATGCATGCTCGGCTTCGCTTGGAAATCCATTGCCATGCTCATGTTGCCTCTGTTTGCACTGTTTTATACCTCTGAAAGCTGCACAAGTCCCAAAGCTGCTTCTGAATCACCCCCTGAGCACTGTGGGATATCATCGGCCAAGAGATGAGGCAACCAGCCATGGGAGTATAGTCACCGACCAAAAATGGGGCCATCGGCCAACAATACATAGCCAGCCGGCACTGAAGATGGCCGACCGGCCATCTCTTCCTGCAGAATCCTGTTTTGCTGCAGCAGAGGATAGACGAGGCATGTCAATGCATTTTCAAAGCAATGTTTGCACGACCACCCTCCCTATCATGTTATGAACTCAAGGGAGTACACCCTTTGACCCTCGGGCCACCAATGACGCATTTCGATGCATGATGGCCAAAGAGGCTAAGTGTGCAACTTCAATATTAAATGAAATGCATATAAACACATATGGGGCCCCAAGCCTCTATCATGATTGATCAAGAGGCAAGGGATGCATGTTCGATGCTATGCAACCTAAACATGCGAGCCTACTAGTGCAAAATGAGCATACAAGCAACAATGTTACACAAGGCAATTGGCATATAACAATATGCAAAGACAAACATGCAAACAAGCATGTGACTTCATTCAATCATGTAACAACATGTGAGGCAAACATGTGACAACATGTTAAGCAATGTAAAACCAAAAGAATGCATGCGAAATGCACTACCACTTAAGCATGCAACAACATATTAATATGCCAAGTATGTAACAACATGTAAGGCAAGCATGCAACAACATGCAAACGATGGACTTAAACCAATATGGGCAGCTCTCAAATAAGCCCAAATCAGTGGCCAAAATGCTATGGAAATGAGGACAAAAGTACATACAAACATGCATGCCAATTGGCCTAACACTTAAGCATAAAAGGACAACTTTCAAGAACACTTAAAAGAAGACAAATATGGACATTAGACTAACATGTTAAGCTCTGAAATCATGTTAAGAGAGGTGCCAAACCAATCAAAGTACACAAGCAAAGTATGCAAGGAAGCTTAAAGCTTGAAGTTAGCCAAAGGGTTCAAACCAAGGCTATGCAAGGCAAGCCCCAAAGGGCTAATGGGACCTAAAACAGTCCTAAGGCAGGTCCAAATAAGCCTAAAACATGCAATGACCAAAGCCAAAATAAGTTAAATCAAAGGGGCAAAAGCATAAGGCATGCAAGGCCACCAAAAGGGTGTTACACTACACCTATCAAAACCAAACATGGCATGACTTAAGCAACAAAAATCAGCAGTATGACATGCTAAAATGAGCCCGAAAACCCACTTAGATGGCATCCCAAAGGCCTAAGCATGATGGCATACACAATGACACATTCATGAGGCATAAAACACATACTCTTTAAGACATTAAAGGAGTGATAAGTGCAAGTGTTTGAGCATGAAACATGGACTGAAATAACATTACAAGTGATGCCAAACCACTGAAATGGTCCAAATAAAGCATGCTAAAATGACTTGAATACTCAAAGCTAACAAGCTAAGATGAATGGTAGCTATACAAAACAATGTAAGCATGGCCAAAACAATGAAAAACAGAGCTTAAGCATGCTACAACAAGCGTAAAAGCTTCATGGAGTTGAGCCAAAATCATGCTAAAAACACATGTTACAACATGATGCATGTTAAGGCCAAATCTTGGAATTACAAGACAAGTGTATAAAGCATACATGGCATGTCTAAACCAACTCAAAACAGAGGTGTATCATGGCAAAACAAAGCCTAATACATACTGAAAGGGAGCTAAAACAAACTAAACACGCATGCTACCACATAAGCCATTTATGCAAGCATTAAAGACAACAAGGAGAGGGGATGACCCTGTCCTATTTAGGACCTCAAAATCACCTCTCCACCACTGAAAATCCTCTAGATTTCAGTGGTAGAGAAGTCATGCAAAGACCAAAACAATGGCCAAAATGTATGGCCTAAAACAAGGCCTAACAAGGCCTTAGAGGGGGCAGACAACCCCAAACCTCAAAGTAACCTTAAACAAAGTTCTAAAACACACAAAATTAGAACTTTTATCAGTTATAGTTGAAGCTGAAAACAATAAGCAAGAATGGCTAAAAGCCTAAGCAAGAAAGGGGTAACTAAAGTAAGGATGCTCACCCTTGTAGACCTTCTTTAGGAACAAAGCTCCAGCACCTTTCTTTGGTCAAAACAAGTCCAAGAACCCTAACAACAATCTTCTAAGGCCTCAACAACCCAAGGATGGTGTAATGCTAGGTGTTCTAGTGCAAAAGTAAGACAAAACTCACTTTAGGTCACAAAATATGATCAAACAAGGGAGTATAGATACAAAACTATATCTAAACTCTCTAACCTAATTTCTCTGAACCCTGGAGGAGGGAGGAGGAGCTCCCTCTATATAGAAGTTCAATTCTAAAGCATCTAAGAGAAGCTAACACAAGGTGTAAATCCCTCCATACACGTGTGATGTGGATGCCTGCTGTGATAGCTGGCATAAATATCTGTCAAAAGCAGATGGAAAGGGGTCGGCTAGAAAATGTGGTCGATTGACCAACAAAAATGGCCGGCCGACCAAAACCATTACCGACCGGCCAACACCTTTGGCCGGTAGCAAGAAAACAGGACCGATGGCCTCAAGCCAAGGCCGGTGAGTGTGGGGATGGCCAACAAGCCATTCCCTGCCCTTAAAAGAAAAAAACAAGTGTTTGGTGCACAACCAAGCACAAAACAAACAAGTCGAGAGGTCTTGAGGCAAGGTGTGCGACCGAAACCTCCGAGAACTCAAGACGAACACGAACATAGATGATCACCGAGTGTTCAAACGGTAATGTCCAAGTCTTGAGGACGGTCAAAAATGGGGTGTCTACAGTTGCCCCTCTTTGACAGAACTCGAATAGTTATAACAATGATGGGAGTGAGTGTCAAAGCCCAGAGATGACCCATTTTTGACAAGGCCGAAGACTTAGACAAAGCATACAAGCTAGCAAGATATGATCATGCAAAGAGAGCTGTAACGAAGCAAATACTTACAATAAATGCAACAGTTTAAGCAATCAAACACAAATCTAACTACATTTCATGCAGAAAGGATGTAAGAGAATTATTCGATTCTCGCTACGTCTCACGCGGAGAATACAATACCTGTGCGGTTCGTCTGGTCGTGCCAGCTTCAAATGAACCGTACATACAATATCGTGCCTGGAAAAGAAAGAAAACTTAACAGGTACAACATTGTTAGAAACATGCATAGCAATGCAAGTGAGAAGTGCGTGACAACGCAAGTGAAGTGTGCATAACAATGCAATGCACCAACAAGTGCGACTGAGGTGCGCAAGATAGCGTGATGCGCGAAATAGTGCGAATGACATGTAATGCACAAAACAGTGCGAATGATGTGCGTAAAATAGCGCAATTGAAATGCATACAAAATGCAAGTAGGATGCACAAAACAGTGCGATGTGAAACAAGCATAACAATGCTAGGCGGACACAAACACATATAAGTAAAGTACACGCGACAATGTGTACAATGCGTATAGAAACTTGAACACATATAAGTAAAGCACACGCGACAACACATACAATGTGTATAGGAATTTGAACACATATAAGTAAAGCCCATGCGATAACATGTACAATGTGTATAGAAACTTGAACACATATAAGTAAAGCACATGCGACAACATGTACGATGTGTATAGGAACTTGAACACATATAAGTAAAGCACATGCGACAACATGTACAATGTGTATAGGAACTTGAACACATATAAGTAAAGCACATGCGACAACATATACAATGTGTATAGCAACTTGAACACATATAAGTAAAGCACATGCAACAACATGTACAATGTGTATAGGAATTTGAACACATATAAGTAAAGCACATGCGACAACATGTACAATGTGTATAGGAACTTGAACACATATGAGTAAAGCACATGCGACAACATGTACAATGTGTATAGGAACTTGAACACATATAAGTAAAGCATATGCGACAACATGTACAATGTGTATAGAAACTTGAACACATATAAGTAAAGCGCATGCGACAACATGTACAATGTGTATAGGAACTTGAACACATATAAGTAAAGCACATGCGACAACATGTACAATGTGTATAACGGAACAATGTAAATGAGAAGTACATAACAATGCAAGATGATATGCAATATTACAAAACAATGTAATAATATATAATGTATTGAAACAATGCAAATGATATGCAATGTATTTGAGATGATCAAACCACAAGCAGTACAAAACCTCACAAATATGAAAAAGGGATGGAGATGCAAAATCAAACTACGTCTACCACAGAAAAGGTGCCGACACCCTCAAACCACAATCCCTTTAGTGGAATAGGCGCGTACACATGCAGAACTATGTGCTTGTAGACGGAACACAAAATACAAGTAATTGGGTGGCATGATTAAGTGAGGAATGATCTGCTGAGGAAAGATCATGATCCTAAATGCTGGATGCAACACACTACAATGCAATGGATGCAATGGATGAATTGAATAAGGCACGCGGCCAAACCGTATCTTGCCTAGGAAAGGCATGGACACAAACAAACCACGTCTAACACGGAAATGGTGCCGTCACCCTTAACACTAAGCGTGTACACATAATAACATAACCATCTTTTAACGTGAAAAATATGGGCACATACCAGACCAAGCTCAACATGGAAAGGCGCAAGCCATAGATGGATAATACAGTGAATGCATGCAAACTACAATGCAATATATATTCTATATGCAATGAATGGAGCGGATAAGGCGCGCGTCCAAACCGTATCTTGCCTAGGAAAGGCATGGACATAAACAAACCACGTCTAACACGGAAATGGTGCCGTCACCCTCAACACTAGGCACGTACACATAATAACATAACCATGTTTTAACGTGAAAAGTATGGGCACCTACCAGACCAAGCTCAACATGGAAAGGCGCAAGCCATAGATGGATAATGCAGTGAATGCATGCAAACTATAATGCAATATATATTCTATATGCAATGAATGGAGATGATAAGGCGCGCGTCCAAACCGTATCTTGCCTAGGAAAGGTATGGACACAAACAAACCACGTCTAACACGGAAATGGTGTCGTCACCCTCAACACTAGGCGCGTACACATAATAACATAACCATGTTTTAACGTGAAAAGTATGGGCACATACCAGACCAAGCTCAACATGGAAAGGCGCAAGCCATAGATGGATAATGCAGTGAATGCATGCAAACTATAATGCAATATATATTCTATATGTAATGAATGGAGATGCACGACAATGCACATTGCATGATAAGGCGAATGAAAGATGCATGACAATGCATGTTGCTGAAAGTGCATGATAATGCAGATGAAAGATGCATGACAATGCTCGTTGTTGAAGGTGCATGACAATGCAGACGAAAGATGCATGACAATGCATGTGAACTCAAATGCGTGACAACGCACATGAAAAGTGCATAACAATGCAACCTATGCATGTTTATCATAAGCAAAAGACAACGTTGTAATGCAACGCACGTGAAGCAATTTCCGAATCTCTCAAGAGACAAAAGGATAAAAAAAAAAGGATACACCTCGTACGTATCAAGTGCCACGCACAGAAAACACGGCTCGAGGTCAACACGGAGGCCAGTTAAGCTTTGAAAATGCACTTTCTTGCACTGTCTTGAGTAATGAAGGTCCATAAACCACATAACTGACCCATAAAAGGGTGTGGGAGATACACCGACCACCAGGAAGACCACCGGCCATCCACCGGCCATGAAATAAAGATCACCGGCCAAATATTTAGCCGGCCGGCTAACAATTTGGCCGACCGGCCAAAAATGCCTGTGTCAGGGCAGCTTTGTCCTTTGGCCACAGGTCTTTAAATATAGGGCCTCAAACCCTATATTTTCACTTCCCACAAACTCGAAAACCATTCCCCCTTCTCTCTAGGTGATTTTCCAACCCTCGGTCCGCACTTTTCTCTTGTTTTCGCCACTTTTTCGTCTTTCGATTCGCGAAACCCTCCTGGTTTTGCACGTTTTGAACCGAAGAAATCTTGGTTTCGGTGTTCCTTTCTCGATTTCCACCACTCGGGGTTTGTTCCCCTGAGTTTACCTCAATTCTCGTGCCTTTTTCGGACTCCAACCTTTCCGCCCATTTTTCACCCTCTCGGGTTGACCTTAGGGTTGACTTTTCACATTCTTGCCCGGTTTTCGCATTTTCGGCCATTTTCACACCATTCTTGAGATGGCAGACGACATTCCAGGCGGTGGGGCTCCCTCGGAGTTGGACATGGACCTTGATGCTGAGCTCCCGCCTCTTCACATCCGGCCGTTCGATCCGGCGACCTACAAGCCGGCGATACACGTGCTTCCTCCTGACAGCCTCCGTCACTTCAGGAGCTATGAGCGACGCGTGCCACTGGAGCTTTTGCTGCGCGAGCCAAAGTCACATCTGTCCTATGGCACTTCTGAGGTACAGTCTTCCCTGTTTCATTTTCCGCAACGTAGAATTCATAACTGCAATAGTCAATTCTGTTCTTTAACTGTTTGGCCCGGATACACCGATATACCACATGCTGTAGTTCACTGTGAGCACACCCACACTCATTATTTGTTTAAACTTAAATGCATGCACGTACTGCATATTCATCAATTCTGAGCGTATTCAAACACAGGCACACGCACTGCATTTTCCAAATTTTGATGGCATTCAGACACATGCACACACACTGTATTTTCTCCGAATTCTGAAGGCAACACACACTGCATTTTCCCAGATTCTGAAAGCATTCCAACATATGCACACACAATGTATTTTCTCCGAATTCTGAAGGCAACACAAACTACATTTTCCCAGATTCCGAAGGCATTCAGACACATTGTATACGCACTGTATTTTCTCCGAATTTTGAAGGCAACACACACTGCATTTTCCCAAATTCCGAAGGCATTCAGACACATTGTATTTTTAACATTGCTTCGCAACTGTTTGTTTGTTGTTGCTTTTTTTTAACACAGGGAGATTCCTATGCCTTTCGAGGGTATGGGAACATCGCGGCCCGAGGATGGTATATGGAGCTGCCCGACGGAGTCTGCCGGATTGTCGACCAGGTTGGCTTTGGGCACTTCTGCATGGGGCTCTCGCCCCTCACTGCGAGCAGGCCCCTTCTTGCTACTCTGGTGGAGAGGTGGTGGGACACCATTCCACCTTTCTGCCACCGGGGAGATGACGATGACTCCCTTTGATTTCTCGATGCTCACCGGCATCGGGGTAGGGGGTGATCCGATCCCCTTTGATACGGATATGGAAGAGTGGGACGCTGCTTAGATGTACTTGCTTGGCACTTGGCCACCTCTTGCCCGGCCAGGGTTTGTGAGGTATTCGTGGTTCGAGGACCACTTCCGGATCCAGGCGCCTACTACCCGGGAGGAGGAGGAGCAGTACGCCTACGGTTTTATCATGTTTCTGCTAGGGACCATGCTTTCCGCCAACCGGGCGAACACCGTCGTGTATCTGCTGAGTGCGCTTGTGGACGTGACGCGGATCCGCCTTTATGACTGGGGTGTGCACCGGCTTGGCCACTCTCTATGGTTATATGAGCCCATCGTCCGCCGTAGCGGACAGCTGCTTGGAGGCTATTGGTGAGCCTGGGAGGTACACATTCCCTTCCTGTCTTTTCAATTCTGCCTTTCATTATCTGTACGCCATACACACTGCTCACACACAATCTGTTTTACACTAACTGTACATTGCACACACTGCACAACACACTGCACACATTGCACAATACACTCCACACTGTTCTCGGATTTCTACTTTTATCAGTATACTGCTTTATCTGATAAGCCTGCTCATGTCTGCTCCGTTACGTTCTGTAGTTGTGGGTGTATGCTTACTTTCCTAGGCTTGCCCCAGTACCAGACGAGGAGATGCCCCCCATGATCCCATTTTCCCATCGCTTTGACGTGAGGTGCGAGCGGAGGCCGCGGGAGCCCTTCATGTTCTTCCGCGCGCTACTTTGACACCATCACCGCAGCCGAGGTATGTCAAACATTTCAGTTTATTGGCTTTGCTTTGCAATGTACTTTAAATAGCGGATAACAGACTATATTTCCTGCCACTTGCAGATCACCTGGCAGCCGTGGGCTTCGTTGCCCATCGCAGTTTGGGAGCGGTATGCCGGTGCTCAGGAGACCGCCCGATTCAGAGTCTTGTTAGAGGGCCCAGTTTGCCGTGTCTGGTACTTTGGGGAGCGCTTCTTGTGGCAGACCTTGGGCATGCCAAAGCAGCCGGTTCCAACACCTCCTCCTACCCATGCGAGGGACACTGAGAGGTATACCTTAGCGGAGATGGCAGATTACACTATCGGCTAGAGCCATGAGCGCTTTCTAGACGAGGGCGACTATACGGAGTTCGTCCAGACCTATATCATGCGGCCTCTGGCCGGTGCTGGCCAAGTTGAGAGAGAGAGACCAGCGGCGCCAGCTGCGAGAGTAGGAGCATCGCAGGCACCTCAGGCCCGAGGTAAGAGTGGGCCCCGGAGAGGGCAGAGAGCTGGGTGGCCCGAGCTGCCTACTATGATGACATGCCGAGGGCAGGGTGGGAAGACTTACCAGATCCCCATCGCTCCCCCTCCGGCTGATCATGAGCTAGTTGGATTCCACGGTTTGCCTCCGGTATGTATTACTGCACTTTGCATCATGTACAGTCATTTCATTTCATTTCTCTTGATATTCTGCAGAACACTGATGCTTCTAACACTTTTGCAGGCTTCTGCTGAGTATACTCTCCAGTCTCTGGAGTTGACTGCCTCCGTGATGGGGATGCTACAGCGGAGCCTCGACCTGCTGGCTATTTACAGTATCCCGGTAAGCTCTTTCAACCACAATCTTCAAACTGTGCATAATCTGTTTCATACATAATCTGATGCATCGCACTGTCAACATGGCACTTGATACGCGGCCCTCACGGCATTGATACACTGTAACCCATGGATTGCTTGCAACATTGCTCACGACATTCATACGCTGCACTCAGTCACTGTATTCTATACTGATATACTGTTCACAGCATTCATACCCTGTACTCATACACTACATTCTGTATTTATACTCTGCTTTGTGTAGTATAACTGATGCATTTACCATTTGTCCTTTTCAGGTCCCATTCCAGATATCGGCTGCAGGGGGTGCTGCGGGAGGACCGTCTGTACCTGCCTGAGGAGGAGAGAGAGCAGGGCGAGGGACCACAGTACCCCCCCGCACCAAAGCGGGGCGCATTCATGTTGGGAGCAGCTCACGGGCACCGATTCCGGACGATGATGAGTCCGAGACAGAGGCAGAGGCAGAGTCGTCTGAGGATGAGACTGGAGATGACTCGGGCTCGGGCTCAGATGGTGGAGCCGACGACGATGCTCCTGGACCTTCGTCCAGGAAGAGGACGAGGACGGACTCTCATGGCTGAGACCAGTTGACATTAATCTAGACTGTTGCTACTTTTCTTCTTTTTCTTGCTTTGTTCAGACATTTTGTTGCTTTGAGCACATTGTACTGCCGCAGGCAGGTTTTACGTTCTCCAAACTATGTATTTGAAGAAACAAGCTCTTTGCTAAAAAAGTGTTGCATTTGTACATCGCATCGCATCATATTACATAACAATGTAATCGAATGGAAATTGAACATGCATGTATTACCAAGTTAGGTAATGAACCAACATAACAAACAAATCAACTCAATAAGCAACAATAAGACCTTGACAAGTTTACAACTCGATAAGCAAAGAGCAACAACTCGATAAACAAAATTGCGACAACTTGATAATCAAATGAGCAACAACTCGATAAACAAAATTGCGACAATCTTGATAAAAAATGAGTAATAACCCGATAAACGAATGAGCAACAACTCGATAGACAGAGTAACAACTCGATAAGCAAATTAGCAACAACTCGATAAGCAAATGAGTAACAACTCGATAAGCAAATGAGTAACAACTGGGTGTGACTTCGCAGAATCAACACTGGAAGGCATTGGAAGTGGAACCGATCACAAGTTCCCAACATGTTCAACACATAGACTGCTCATTCTGAACACAGCCGTAACATAGTACTCTGTTTATTTTGAACACACGGCTTATGCAGGACACTGCCGATTCTGAATATACAGCCCATTCTGAATACCACTCATTCTGAACTCACGGCCCATAACACAACATTCTGTTTATTCTGCATACGGCTAATCCTGAACAAACAGTCCAATCTGAAAAGACGGGATGCAAAGATGGAATCAGCAGGAGCTAAAACATACTCAGATGCTCCAAATTTTTTTTTTTCTTTTGCTTCGCAATCCAGAACACATATATTCACTATTCTCATATGACCTGGGTTGAACCCCGCGGGTTTATGAAAGAATAAATCTTGTTTTGCACAAATGTAGAGAATGGCACAGCACTCTGAGTACGAAACAATTTGTTTTGAAATTGAGTTTTTAACTGGGTATTGAGCCTACGACTGACCACAGCGCACTATGACTCAACAAAGAAAAATAAAAGGCAAACAACCTAAACGCATCGAGAAATACTCGAAACGACTCAAAACAAGAGATGAACAAAACAACAGAAGACACAACACACAGACGTGTTATAAAGCCAAGAGATCTCCTAGTCACGAGGAGCCAGTTCCTCCGGGTATTGTTTCCCACCCTTTCTTATTTGTGATTCTCACGTCACTCGGCCCTCAGGCTCTGTTTTTCTGAAAAAGCCCATTTCTCACTTTTTCTCTTATCGCACATCTCTCTATTCTTCCATCTTTCATTTTTCAAATCCCTCCCCTGGGTGGTTGATGGATAAACAAGAAGTTGTGGGTTCATGCCCTAACACTATCAGCTCGCAGCTATTTCTTCTGGTGGCGTTTAGTTGATGCCCCAGATGAGGGAGTGAAATGTTTCAACCCATCCCAATTCGTGCTTCGCACTTGGCTTGATACCTCACTACTTGGAGAATGAAAGAGCTTTCTGCCCTTTGTTGTTAACTTCAGTTCTGGCAGGCAGAGTGCTCTTTCTGGCAAGTATGTTGACAATGGGGTAAAGACAGGAAGCCTGACTCAACTGTGCCCCTAGTTCATCAGTTTGACCATTTTTTGTTTTGGCTTTCTACTAAAACAATTTTGACCAACATGAGAGTTAGATTAACATGTTCAACTTTTCTGATTCAAAATCATGCAAGTTAGGTTATGAGCACTGAAATTTTTCCTTTTTTTAGGTCCAAGAAAAGGTCCAGGTTTGGAAAATAAATTTTTTTTGAGAGAAATTAGTCAACCTCAGTAAAAATTCTCAAAAACTGTTTTTGCAAACGTCCACTGCTCAACAAGCACGAAACATACTCTTGAGATGCACAACCTTGGATCCATAACAATGGAAAACTGCCCCTTATCTGAAGAACACTGCATGGCAACAAAAAGTTGCCCCTTGTTTGAATGGCGACTCATGGCAACTGAAAGTTGCCCTTGTCTGAATAGCGTCGCAACATACTGTAAACAGTCCTCAGAGTGATGGTTACAACCGAACTCTCGGATTTAGAGAAGGCAAAGATGATCAGAACCATTACATGGACACAATCAAGTTGGAAGTGTTTATGGCTGGACTTCAAAATGAAGTTGCCTACGTATCCTAAACATGGAATCAAGCCTTACGTAGTTCCGGTTAAGGTACACTCAGGTATTAACCTCTCTTTTTGCGCTCTAACTTTTGCCAAGGCCGCCCTTCCGGGTTTTCAACCTTGCAAGCTTTGTGTTCCTTTTTTTTTTTTTCATTTCATTTCTTTTTTTCTTCTTTCTTTCTTTTTTTTTCTTCTTTCTTTTTTTCATTTTTCTCTTTTTTTTTTTTTTGTTCTTTTTGTTCTTTTTCTTGCTCTAACTTTTGCCTGGGTCGCCCTTCTGGGTTTTCAGCCCAGCGAGCCTCTCAAGGGTAGAAGTGTAGCTTTGTCCATGCCAAATGGTTTTAGGGTCTCGAAGCCATCCGAATCCAGGAGAATGGCTGCTGTCTACTGATGATGTAGAAGTCCATCCAATGGGGGCTGAATTACCCCCAGTGTTGTGGATAGGAACTCAGTTGTCCTTCAACAAAACTTTCTTCTCCCCAGTGTTGTGGATAGGAACTCAGTTGTCCTTCAACAAAACTTTCTTCTTTCTTCCCTTCTGGGATTTGGCATTCTTGCCAATCTTCATTGATTTGCGGAATGGTCCATCTTTGGCTCTTCGAGCGCAACGGACATTTTTGCCCCTAGTTCCAGGGGTACTCCTGATCTAGCTTTGCAAGCTTCTTTTGACGACGTCTGACCTTCTTGATCTGACTTTCCTGCCTCTTGTTCGAGGGCTGCTTCGAATCTGGCCATACAGGCCTTACATTGTGGTTGACTGTTGAACATTCAGAGTTCAAGTTCAAGGTTTGAAAGTGAGGGGGGTGAGTCTCGGGGCTGAGAGTGATCCTAAGCTGCACAATCTCAAGAGCGATTCCACACAGGTCTTCGCAGGACCGCACAAAACATTTTTTGAAATCTTTTAAGAAAGCGACTAGTCGCTCGCGCTGAAGATAGTGCGAAACCAATTTGGATCAAGCCAGGATCCTTCTCAGTACTTACATTAACAAACATGATCTCAATCATTAAGGGCTTAGCACGCCTCTCTTCCTCTCAATTGATCAAATTTTCTTGCAAATCCCAAGGAATTCCTTCCTCTTTGTTTTCATCACAATGTTCAAAAAGTTTTGAAAAACTCAGGTCAATGTAATGATTTCAAAGCACAGAAAAGATACAGTTTTTTAGTCAAATACTGCCAACTCATTTAGAACTTCTGGCACAACAGGCTCTAAGCAAGAACAAACACAAAAGCATGAAAAACCACTGCTGTTTCATTCAGAACTGTCTGCACGACTGGCTCCGAGACGGGAACAGACTCAAAAGAAAGCGAAGAGATAAACACAAAATAAAAATAGTGATGTCCGGGGTAACACCCGAAATCACTCAACTTTTGTACAACAGGACTGACTCGATACAACAAGACAGACCCCAAACAAAAAGACAGACTCAAAACAAAGAGACAGACTCAAAACAACACAAAACTGACTGAACACCCAAGTCAGAAACTACAAAAAAAAAAAAAAAAACCAGCATTCGTAAATGCTCAAAGCAGTGCATGCCACACGCCACATCTGAAGCAAACGGAGCACCGCCCACAGGTGGTCCGATCTCTGATCACATACTTGAATTATCTTCGAAGTCCAACAACTCAGTGGTGACAGACTTTGTTGAGCTAGGTAGGAGGATGACCTCATTGTCGATTAAGTCTTGCACTTCGTGGCGAAGATGAAAGCAATTGTCGATGGTGTGACCAACCTGTTGATGGTACGCACAGTACTGGGTAGCATCATGTGAGAGAGAGAGATTACTCGGGAGAGGCCGAGGCTCAAGAGGTTTGAGATGACCTTTCTCAGTGAGGATTCGAAGAGCCTTGGACAAAGGCATGTAGAGGGCATGAAAAACCCTGTGCCCTCGGGGCTGATACTTAGAAGTCTGTGGACCTTTGCTGGACGCACTAGCAAAAGGATCAGCAGGTGCTGCCTTGGCTCTCTGATCTTTTCCAGGTGTAGGGTTAGGATTGGAAGGAACTGTTCTGGTACGACGGTCCCTATCCCGATTTTCCCTTTGGCTTGAACTACTCTCGGCCTGAGCAGGGAAAATGTCATCCACAGTCTTAGCCACAGCTGCGAGTACTTGCTGTTTATTCAACCCCCCGGCTTTCAGAGCCTCAACAGCTTGCTGGAGTTGTTCATAGGGATCTGTGTCCACTTTCATCTTGTTCTTTCCACTAGCCTCAGCTTGGTGGGTGGTTTGGGTTACTGCTTCAGTACGAAGCCCCGTTGTCGTCGACGTATCATTGCCGGAGTTTGAGACAGCTTCAGGTTGGCTGAGCTCAATTACAATTCGCTCCAGTAACAGGGGCTCTTGTGGCATGAAGTTCCCGACATACGATGCAGTTGGTGGCAGGACCGACATTCCAAAGGCTAGATCAGCCACAGACCTCTGGAGGTCGCCAATCATTCCCATCAACTCAAACGTGGTAGGCTCACGAGTTTGAAACAATTGGGGCGTCCAGATCGAGTGCGCGACAGGTGACCTAGGCGGATGTGGTACTTCAACATTGGTCTCATCCTGCTAGGTGATTCCTTGGTCCAACACGGCTACCATAACCACAATTTCCTCAGAATTTTGTGTAATCATAAGTCCGCTGAACTGAACGGAGATGATGTAACCGGTCACTGACGGATCAGATGAATTGGTAGGCCTTGACTGGTCTTGCCTCAACAAAGGAAAATATTGGCTATTCTGAACTAACTCTCTAAAACTCTGAAAGCCAAAACAAGCAGCATTTCAGCCCAACTTCATCAAAACAGACACAAGCATAGCTAAATAGTTGTACACTACTACTGATCACTGTTCCCAAATTCACAGCCCCGAAACTGAATCTGATACCCACAGATAACTGATTTTCAAAATACTGGTGCCCGTAGGCCTGATGCCCAAACTTGCAAATTGATACGTGCATTCCTGTAGAGGCTAACTCTAAAAGCACATAGCAAGCAAATGAAAGCCAAAACACCCCTATGTTGGGGTAGGGTTTCCCTGTCCCATTTTGTCAGGAGCTAGGGTTTCACTACGCATGCAGCGGTTTCAAACAACCTATAATCGGTAACCAACTTGTCCTAGCTTGGAATAGTCACTATGGATTCCGAATATGCACTAGGTCGAATGGTCAAAAGGGGTGCCCTGGTAAAAACTGGGGTTTGTGTTCCCATCGTGGCAGAGCCCGAAATCGGTCAGCCTTATGGCACGCTTCTCAAAGCGAGCTTCTGGCAAAGCGTTCAGGAATAGCAGATGGCAAACACGGTGTCCTAGGCGCACCAATGCAAATACAATGCCAAGAAACACATAAGTGTAATCAAAACAAGATATCATGAGTTCGAGTCAAGTTCTCTAACTCCCAGCAGAGTCGCTAGAAACTGTAGACGTCCCCGAACGTCCCGAGAGGGAATCCCGTTTGGTTCATTGGGCTCACTACAGTTCGGACTCAAATGTCACGGTTCTTAATCTGATCTCGCAAAGTGCAATGCAAGGTTGATAAATCACCAAAGAGTCCAAATCCGGCAAATCGTTTTGGAAAACTGATTTTTAAGAAAGAAGTGCCAAACATGGACTGCTTTGCCAGATACAGAGTCGCCACCTAAATATTTTGTTTTGGGGAATTTAGGAAACCCTGACTCGTTGCCTAAGGCCATGTGTCTGTCATCACCAAAGTTGCCTCGGCTCGGGAACTTGGGTACGATTGGGGAAGGTCAGCTATGAGCACCCCCGCTCGCCCGATCCGAAGATCGGCCATTACTAAACATGATATCGAGTGTTGAAAACATATGTGTTCTTATTCCGGTTATTAGCCTAGAATTACTATGTGATGTGCACAACACACAAGTATAGACTAGATCACCTAATTCGGAACAAAGCATCGCATATCCGTTTGTTTGGAAATGGTTTTGAATTTTGCTACTCACAAGTAGGCTAAAACACAGATTTCGATGAATTATTCCAATTCAAGCAATCCAACCTTCACCCACAGGCATTCAGGCAGTTATATCACATAAGCAATTAGCCTCATGGCAAGCATGCTTTCATGTTAACACTTACATACATGCAAGATGCTAAAGCATAAACACTCACAGTGTACTCCGAGCCAAAACAAGAACGTGTTAGTAATCAAATGTATGATCCAAGTCCATGTTAAGATGGCTAATGCATCGCAGGCAAAATGCAACTAGAATAGGCTCGGCTAATCTAAAATGGCGTGTGAGATGCGACAATTTGATACACGTATTCAAGTTGGATTTGAAATACTATGCAATTAGTATGATGCTTGAGCCCGGTGAATGCAATACGGATGAATGATGCAAACATGCGAGCATAGGAATGCTACTTAAAACGTGCCCTAGAACTAACCATCATAAACAGGTAAGTAAAAGGGAGAAAGACGTGGGGATTGAAGACATGCATCGCACACGCGCACACTTATTACAACATTGCCCTCTGTCGGAGGGACTGAATGAATAGTACAAATTAATTAACTAATAAGCTAATTAAATATTACACAATACTTAACTAATTTAAACAAATTAATTAAGCTACTAAAGCAGTAAAATAGCCTCGGAAGAGAGGACGAATGCGTGCATGCTCGGCTTCGCTTGGAAATCCATCGCCATGCTCATGTTGCCTCTGTTTGCATTGTTTTATACCTCTGAACGCTGCACAAGTCCCAAAGCTACTTCTGAATCACCCCCTGAGCACTGTGGGATATCACCGGCCAAGAGATGAGGCCATCGGCCATGGGAGTATAGTCACCGACCAAAAATGGGGCCATGGGCCAACAATACATAGCCGGCCGGCACAGAAGATGGCCGACCGGCCATCTCTTCCTGCAGAATCCCATTTTGCTGCAGCAGAGGACAGACGAGGCATGTCAATGCATTTTCAAAGCAACGTTTGCACGACCACCCTCCCCATCATTGTATGAACTCAAAGGAGTGTACCCTTTGATCCTCGGGCCACCAATCACACATTTCGATGCATGATGGCCAAAGAGGCCAAGTGTGCAACTTCAATATTAAATGAAATGCATATAAACACATATGGGGCCCGAAGCCTCTATCATGATTGATCAAGAGGCAAGGGATGCATGTTCGATGCTATGCAACCTAAACATGCGAGCCTACTAGTGCAAAATGAACATACAAGCAACAATGTTAACAAGGCAATTGGCATATAACAATATGCAAAGACAAACACGCAAACAAGCATGTGACTTCATTCAATCATGTAACAACATGTGAGGCAAACATGTGACAACATGTTAAGCAATGTAAAACCAAAAGAATGCATGCCAAATGCACTACCACTTAAGCACGTAACAACATATTAATATGCCAAGTATGTAACAACATGCAAGGCAAACATGCAACAACATGCAAAGGATAGACTTAAACCAATATGGGCAGCTCTCAAATAAGCCCAAATCAGTGGCCAAAATGCTATGGAAATGAGGACAAAAGTACATACAAACATGCATGCCAATTGGCCTAACACTTAAGCATAAAAGGACAACTTTCAAGAACACTTAAAAGAAGACAAATATGGACATTAGACTAACATGTTAAGCTCTGAAATCATGTTAAGAGAGGTGCCAAACCAATCAAAGTACACAAGCAAAGTATGCAAGGAAGCTTAAAGCTTGAAGTTAGCCAAAGGGTTCAAACCAAGGCTATGCAAGGCAAGCCCCAAAGGGCTAATGGGACCTAAAACAGTCCTAAGGCAGGTCCAAATAAGCCTAAAACATGCAATGACCAAAGCCAAAATAAGTTAAATCAAAGGGGCAAAAGCATAAGGCATGCAAGGCCACCAAAAGGGTGTTACACTACACCTATCAAAACCAAACATGGCATGACTTAAGCAACAAAAATCAGAGGTATGACATGCTAAAATGAGCCCGAAAACCCGCTTAGATGGCATCCCAAAGGCCTAAGCATGATGGCATACACAATGACACATTCATGAGGCATAAAACACATACTCTTTAAGACATTAAAGGAGTGATAAGTGCAAGTGTTTGAGCATGAAACATGGACTAAAATAACATTACAAGTGATGCCAAACCACTGAAATGGTCCAAATAAAGCATGCTAAAATGACTTGAATACTCAAAGCTAACAAGCTAAGATGCATGGTAGCTATACAAAACAATGTAAGCATGGCCAAAACAATGAAAAACAGAGCTTAAGAATGCTACAACAATCCTAAAAGCTTCATGGAGTTGAGCCAAAATCATGCTAAAAACACATGTTACAACATGATGCATGTTAAGGCCAAATCTTGGAATTACAAGACAAGTGTATAAAGCATACATGGCATGTCTAAACCAACTCAAAACAGAGGTGTATCATGGCAAAACAAAGCTTAATACATACTGAAAGGGAGCTAAAACAAACTAAACACACATGCTACCACATAAGCCATTTATGCAAGCATTAAAGACAACAAGGAGAGGGGATGACCCTCTCCTATTTAGGACCTCAAAACCACCTCTCCACCACTGAAAATCCTCTAGATTTCAGTGGTAGAGAGGTCATGCAAAGACCAAAACAATGGCCAAAATGTATGGCCTAAAACAAGGCCTAACAAGGCCTTAGAGGGGGGAGACAACCCCAAACCTCAAAGTAACCTTAAACAAAGTTCTAAAACATACAAAATCAGAACTTTTATCAGTTATATTCAAAGCTTAAAACAATAAGCAAGAATGGCTAAAAGCCTAAGCAAGAAAGGGGTAACTAAAGTAAGGATGCTCACCCTTGTAGACCTTCTTTAGGAACAAAGCTCCAACACATTTCTTTGGTCAAAACCAGTCCAAGAACCCTAACAACAATCTTCTAAGGCCTCAACAACCCAAGGATGGTGTAATGCTAGGTGTTCTAGTGCAAAAGTAAGACAAAACTCACTTTAGGTCACAAAATATGATCAAACAAGGGAGTGTAGATACAAAACTATATCTAAACTCTCTAACCTAATTTCTCTGAACCCTGGAGGAGGGAGGAGGAGCTCCCTCTATATAGAAATTCTAAAGCTTCTAAGAGAAGCTAACACAAGGTGTAAATCCCTCCATACACGTGTATGGAGGTGGTGTAATGTGGATGCCAGCTGTGACAGCTGGCATAAAATATCTGCCAAAAGCAGATGGAAAGGGGTCAGCTGGAAAATGTGGTTGATTGACCAACAAAAATGGTCGGCCGACCAAAACCATTGCTGACCGGCCAACACATTTGGCCGGTAGCAAGAAAATAGGGCCAATGGCCTCAACCCAAGGCCGGTGAGGTGTGGGGATGGCCAACAAGCCATTCCTTGCCCTCAGAAGCAAAAACACAAGTGTTTGGTGCACAACCAAGCACAAAACAAACAAGTCGAGAGATCTTGAGGCAAGGTGCGCGACCGAAACCTCCGAGAACTCAAGACGAACACGAACATGGATGATCACCGAGTGTTCAAACGGTGACGTCCAAGTCTTGAGGATGGTCAAAAATGGGGTGTCTACACTATGTTGGTCGAGTGATGGCCATTTGCAAAAACAGTTTTGAGATTTTTTTTAATGAGGTTGACTAATTCTCTCGAAAGTTATTCCATTTTTCCAAAACTGGACCATTTCTTGGACCCAAAAAAGGAAAATTTTTAGTGCTTATAGCCTGACTTGCATGATTTCAAATCAGAAAATCGAACAAGCGTGTTAATCAAACTCTCATGTTGGTCAAAATTGTTTTAACATGAAGCCAAAAACAAAAAAAAAAAATGGTCAAAATGATGAACTAGGGGCACAATTGAGTCAGGCTTCCTGTCTTTTCCCCATTGTCAACATACTTGCCAGAAAGGGCATTCTACTTGCCAGAAAAGGGCACCACTGAAGCTAACAGCAAAGGGACGAAAGCTCTCTCATCCTTCCAGCAGCGAGGTATCAAGATAAGTACGAAGCACGAACTGGAACTAGAGCGGGATATTCGGTTTCCTCATCTGGATGATCAAATAAAAAATTGGCGTCTGACCCGGAATAGGGACGTAGAAAACACAATGTCTGTGAGACCAATCAATTGTATACCTGGCCAGTGGGACATGTTGTAGCTTATCTTGATCAAGTTAAGCTAGGGGCATCGTCAACCAATGTCAATTGTAGATCTGCTGCGTATCTGGCCGCACCACAACCTCTATGTAGGAAAGCTCATTGTTGTGAGCGAAAGAATGAGAATCTAGTAGAATACTAGGGGCACGAGCCCACAACTTCCTATTTATCCATCAACCACCCAGGGGAGGGATAAAAAAGAAGAGAGATTGAAGAATAGAGAGATGTGCGCTGAGAGAAAAAGTGAGAAAAGGGCTTTTTCAGAAAAATAGAGATTGAGTGCCAGAGTGATGTGAGAATCACAAATGAGAAAGGGTGGGAAACAATACTCGAAGAAACAGGCTCCCTGTGCGCATTTGAGTCTTATGTTTTGTTGTGTTTTTGTTTGTCTCGATTCTTGTTTTGAGTCATTTCGGGTGTCAATAGATGTGTTTAGGTTGTTTTACCTTTGTTTTCTGTTGTTGAGTCGTTTTTGCTGTGGTCAGTCGTAGGCTCAATACCCAGTTAGGAACTCGTTTCTCAATTTCAAATTCAAGAATAAAATTGTTTTGTGCTCGGAGTGCTATGCCATTCTCCACATTTGTGCAAAACATGATTTGTTCTTTCATAAAACTGCAGGGTCAAACCCAGGTCATGTGAGAACAGTAAAACCAGGACCTATCTGAAGCTATATAGGTTCCAAATTGAAAAGCAAAAGAAAAGAGGGAAAATGTCGGGCATCTGAGTTTGTTTCAACTTCGGTAAGTTCCGTCATTGCATTCTGGGTGTACCTGTTCAGGCCTTGTCAATGCTCCGAAGTATGAGTGTGCCTCTACCTCAAGCTCAAGATCAAGCCTGCTTCAAAGCTAGAATGGCGATTAGAAGTGCTCTCCCTGAGTACCATTCCTTACCAGAGGCATCTTGGCTGTGTTTGCAATGAGTTCCTAGGAGACCAACTGCGATGGTGGAAACTAGAGTTCAAATGGCTGATTCCTAGAACGTAAAGGTTTGGGATTTTCAAGACTGAAGTCTGGTTTAAATACCCAGGGGTGTATCCCCGGCTTGAAATCTGTATAGAAGCCCCATAGGTTGAGATAACGTGTATGCACCTCAATTCTAGATATTGAACCAACCTAGTCAGTCACCCCGTTGGAGAATAGGGAAAGTTGTGAATATGGTCAGGAAGAAAAGTGGCATCCAAACTGTTCTACGTGAAGAATCCTTGTCAGCATTTCAGAATCTTTATACTGTGAGTTGAAGGAAAGAGTTCGAAGAATGCAAGGTAAGAGTTCAAAGAATACAAGGGGAGATCCCCGTCAGAGTAGAGCTGTTCATCACCACTCACTCCGTGAGGTGCTTTCTAAAGCGCTGCTATGTTTGTTTATTGCATTCTTTAAACATCATGAATTGTATTGCATTGTACCTATCAAGTTTCTTTCTCATTCATGCACGATATTGTATGTACGGTTCATTTGAAGCTGGCACAACCAGGCGATATTGGATGTGTGGTTCTTCCAAAGAAGTTCCGTTTAAAATTGATTATGTTTAGTGTATCGATCACACATCGTTCACCTTTGTGTATCTATCACACATGTTCACTTAGTGTATCTATCACACTTCGTTCACCTTTGTGTATCTATCACACATGCTCACTTAGTGTATCTATCACACTTCGTTCACCTTTGTGTATCTATCACACATGTTTACTTAGTGCATCTATCACACTTCGTTCACCTTTGTGTATCTATCACACATGTTCACTTAGCGTATCTATCACACTTCGTTCACCTTTGTGTATCTATCACACATGTTCACTTAGTGTATCTATCACACTTCGTTCACCTTTGTGTATCTATCACACATGCTCACTTTGTGTATTTATCACACGTTCGCTTTGTGTATCTATCACACTTTGCTCACTTTGTGTATTTATCACACATGTTCACTTTGTGTATCTATCACACGTTCGCTTTGTGTATCTATCACACTTTGCTCACTTTGTGTATCTATCACATATGTTCACTTTGTGTATCTATCACACGTTCGCTTTATGTATCTATCACACATGTTCACTTTGTGTATCTATCACACGTTCACCTTGTGTATCTATCACACATGCTCACTTTGTGTATCTATCACATGTTCGCTTTCTGTATCTATCACACTTTGCTCACTTTGTGTATGTATCACATGTTCGCTTTGTGTATGTATCACACGTTCACTTTGTGTATCTATCACACATGCTCACTGCGTAGTTAAGTTTGCATAATTTTCTTACATCCTTTTTACATGAGATGTAGTTTGGTTCGTGTTTACTTGCTTACGTGGGAGTTTGCTGTAGCATTCTGTACATAACATTCGCTTAAAATGTTGTATTTGTTTTGCATAAATGCTTCATTACAATCCTCTTTGCATAATCATAAGTTATGTTCTACATTGTGCATGTCATTTGCATCTTGCCCTTGCCTGCGGGCGCATCTCTTTGTTATCTTTCCTATTTGTCTAAGTCTTCGGCCTTGTCAAAAATAAGTCGTCTCTGGGCTTTGACATTCACTCCCGTCATTTCATGACTTCTGAGTTCTGTCAAAGAGAGGCAACTGTAGACACCCCATTTTTGACCGACCTTATGACTCAGACATCATCGTTTGTGCACTCGGTGATTGTGCATGTTTGTGCTCGTTTTGAGTTTCCGGAGCCTTCGGCTGAGCGCCTTGTCTCGGGACCTCTTAACTTTCTACTCTTGGCTTGGTTTTTGGACCATGCCTTGCTGCCTTTGCCTAGAGGGAAACAAAGGCTTGTAGGCCACTTTTTGTAGCCGTAGGCTACCTTTCGCTCTCGTAGGCCACTTGTAGTGGCCCGTAGACTAGTTTTCGGGGCTTCCGACTGAGTGCCTTGTCTTGCGGACTCTTGTCTTTCTTCCTTTTTGGTTTGTTCTTGAACCAAACCTTGTTACCCCTTGCCTGGAGGGTGGAACAGGGGTGTAGGCCAGTTTTTTCCCCTATAGACCACTTTTCTTCCCTGTAGACCACTTTTGGTGGTCGGTCAGCTAGGGTGGGTGGTTAGTCGACCAGCCTAAGTGGTCTACAGCCTGCCACCACCTTCTCCTCTCT
>JAPPVO010000010.1:58499603-58745039 GCA_030407325.1 Camellia japonica
CAGGCGTAGTAATCATGTCTCCCGACGGCGCAGTAATAGAGCAAGCCGTCAAGCTTGGCTTCGAAGCATCAAATAACGAGGCCGAGTACGAAGCCCTATTAGCCGGTCTCGAAACGCACATATTCTCGGCGCTCGGCGATTGCTAGTGTTTTGTGACTCAAAATTGGTAATCAACCAGCTAAAGGGGGAGTACGCTGCAAAAAACGACCGTATGACGGCCTACATGAAAACGCCCAACTCTTTGCTAATGAAGTTTGACCATCACGAACTGAACCAAATAACACGTGATCAGAACACACACGCAGATGCCTTGGCATGCCTAGCCTCCGCCATCAATTCTGAGCTTAAACGGACCATTGAAGTAGGTTTCATCCCGAAGCCGAGTATTGGCCCTTCGGAGGAAGCCCACGTCAACGTTATAGAATCCGCATCAAGCTGGATGGACCCCATTGCCGGATTCCTCTCTTCCGAACAACTCCCAGAGGACAAAAAAGAAGCACACAAGCTGCGCAATAAGGCCCTGCGATACTATCTGGATCCACAAGGAGGGCTTTATAAAAAGTCCCTCTCCAGTCCCTATTTGGAATGCGTACACCCGGATAAAGTGGAGGAGTTCTAACTGAGATAAATGAGGGCAGTTGTGGTGCCCACTCTGGCGGATGCTCCCTGGCCCATCGAGCTATAACACAGGGGTATTATTGCCCGACAATGAGAGCCGACGCAGAAAATTATGTTAAAAGATGCGAACAATGCCAAAAGTTCTCCCCACTAACTCATTTGCCCGCAGAAGGGTTGAACTCTATCACCAGTCCTTGGCCGTTTGCTCAATGGGGACTTGATATCGTAGGACCGTTGCCAAGGGCCCCAGGAAACAAGCGATTCCTAATCATAGCAACAGATTACTTCATAAAATGGGTCGAAGCGGAGGCTTTAACACATATACGAGATGCCGACATAAAGCGCTTTGTATGGAGAAACATCATTACGCGATTCGGCATTCCAAGAGCTCTCATCTCAGACAATGGCACCCAGTTCGATTGTGGCGTATACCGAGAACTGTGTAGCAAATACAGTATCGTGCCTTACTTCTCTACGCCCGCGTACCCCCAGAGTAACGGTCAAGCCGAAGCCTCCAACAAAACCATCTTGGACGGCATCAAAAAGAGGCTGGAAAGAGCTAAAGGCAAATGGGTCGAAGAATTACCGAGTGTATTGTGGGCGCATCGCACAACACCGAGGCGGTCCACCGGAGAAACGCCGTTTGCTCTATGCTTCGGAACCCAAGCAATCTTACCCCTGGAAATCGGCCTCCCGACTTTGAAATTGCAAGCCTTTGACACGGGTCGAAACGACATAATGCTCGCCCTGGACCTGGATCTAATTGAGGAACGAAGAGACCGCGCCCTGGCCTCCATGGCACGGTATCAGCAGCAGCTCGCTAAATCATACAATCAACTAGTTCAGTTGCGCTGTTACACTCCAGGAGAGCTGGTCCTGAAGAAAGTACTTCCAGCCGACCGAAGACCGGCCGACGGAAAGCTGGGTCCGAACTGGGACGGCCCCTATCAAGTAGACTCCATTGCAGGAACAGGGGCATATCGCCTCTCGGACATGTCAGGAAGAAGCCTGCCACAACCTTGGAATTCAACGCATCTACGAAAATTTTACCAATGACCCGATTTGTGGGCTTGGTACTTGTACATACTGTTGTAATGCAAAAGTTTCTCGTTTTTTATGCCTCAGCTCATACGCTTCTTGACGGCCAAACAAGTCTCCGGATTCGGAGCGCCCTTTGGGTAAATGACACCTAAGGGCTGAATAAGTCTCCGGATTCGGAGCGCCCTTCGTGGATACCACGATTGGCCAAACAAGTCTCCATATTCGGAGCGCCCTTTGGGTAAATGACACCTAAGGGCCGAACAAGTCTCCGGATTCGGAGCGCCCTTTGGGTAAATGACACCTAAGGGCCGAATAAGTCTCCGGATTCGGAGCGCCCTTCGTGGATACCACGATTGGCCAAACAAGTCTCCGGATTCGAAGCCCCCTTTGGGTAAATGACACCTAAAGGCCGAACAAGTCTCCGGATTCGGAGCGCCCTTTGGGTAAATGACACCTAAGGGCCGAACAAGTCTCTGGATTCGGAGCGCCCTTTGGGTAAATGACACCTAAGGGCTGAATAAGTCTCCGGATTCGGAGCGCCCTTCGTGGATACCATGATTGGCCAAATAAGTCTCCGGATTCGGAGCGCCCTTTGGGTAAATGACACCTAAGGGCCGAACAAGTCTCCGGATTCGGAGCGCCCTTTGGGTAAATGACACCTAAGGGCCGAATAAGTCTCCGGATTCGGAGCGCCCTTCGTGGATACCACGATTGGCCAAACAAGTCTCCGGATTCGGAGCGCCCTTTGGGTAAATGACAACTAAGGGCCGAACAAGTCTCCGGATTCGGAGCGCCCTTTGGGTAAATGACACCTAAGGGCCGAATAAGTCTCCGGATTCGGAGCGCCCTTCGTGGATACCACGATTGGCCAAACAAGTCTCCGGATTCGGAGCGCCCTTTGGGTAAATGACACCTAAGGGCCGAATAAGTCTCCGGATTCGGAACACCCTTCGTGGGGATCACGATTTAACTGGCCAACTATATGTTCCTAATGGGAGCAGATCGACGCATATTCGAACGTTTACATCACACCATACAAAAGCTGACAATAAATTGAGATAAGGCGTTTAATTACGCGCAAAACATTTCAAAAGCTGCTAATAAAGAAATTCTATTTATTCAAAAGCCGCCAAACATTTGAAGCATTTGATAAAGTAATTCTATTTATGCACAGCTAAGTCTGTTTCAACATTATGGCCCACTAAGTCGGCGTCTTCGTCGTCGCTTTGCTCAATTTCAAAATCGGGATACGGAAGGTAATGCCGATGATATAGGGGCGAAGCCGAATTTATGCCCACTTGCCCAAGAGCTTCCACGGTTTGAAGGGCCTTGATCCAGCCATGTTTGAAACCACGGTTTTCGCAACGGCAGACTTCCTCAGCTAGGTCTGGCTTGGTCTTCTTGATCCCAGCCTTCAAGCCGTCCTGATATCCTCTTTCATAACCCGAGGCCTCTCGGTTCGCTCTCTCCCCCACGCTTTTCGCTTGACCGGCCACCACCAACTCGGCCGCTCGAACACTCTTCAGCTCCCGAAGCTCACTCTCAGCCTTTTTCGCGCGAGCCTCCAGACTACGATTCCTTTCGTTGTTTTTCTCACTCTCGTGTCGGGCTTCGCGCAGACGCATCCTGACTTCATAAGCACTATACAGTCCCTTGACAGCCCCATGTATGCCATCCCGAAATACTTCGAAATCTCGACGTCCGACCATCGACTGTTGGACCTCTGACGGAAAAATCTGCTGAGCGAACTCGACTGCCACGTCTGGGTCTTTAATTATAGAATCCGCCTCTGTCATTGGTCTATTCTTCACGAGAACCGCGAAACTCAACGGTCGTGGCGCGGCGTCAGGCTCAACTTGCGGTCGTGGGCGCGGGGAATCTCCCTGTTGTCCGTCCTTTCGGGGTGATCTGCTTCGACAACTAGGGGGCCGCTGTTTTTCCCGATCCATGGATGCTCTTTTTCCCGTGTGAATAGGCTCGCTTCTACGATTCATTTTGACCTCTAAACCCAGCCAATGTTGGCCCCTGCCAGGTTTGGATCAAGCCTGAAGGGAAATGAGTCGAGTTGTTGGCATGAACTCGCCCATTTATTCTAGGGTACATGCACCTTCCCCGAGGAAACGTCAGAAAGACTGAGCGCCAAACGTCGGATGCCCCTCAGCTAGCCCACGATTCAGAGCCATCGGCTCATTCGGCTTCGCGGGATTGCGCCCTGCCTAAGGCAAGGGTAGATTCATTAATCTAATCGACTATATCTCAAGCGCTGTTGCCGGTTAACCTAATATCACTGGGGCAAGGGCAGATTCATCAATCTAGTCGGCTATATTTTCAAGCGATATCGCCGAGTAATTTATGCCTCAGCCAGCCCATGATTCAGAGCCATCGGCTCATTCGGCTTCGCGGGATCGTGCTCTGCCTAAGGCAAGGGCAAATTCATTAATCTAATCGGCTATATTTTCAAGCGATATCACCGAGTAATTTATGCCTCAGCCAGCCCATGATTCAGAGCCATCGGCTCATTCGGCTTCGCGGGATCGTGCCCTGCCTAAGGCAAGGGCAGATTCATTAATCTAATCGGCTATATCTCAAGCGCGGTTGCCGGTTAACCTAAGATCGCTGGGGCAAGGGCAGATTCATCAATCTAGCTGGCTATATTTTCAAGCGATATCGCCGAGTAATTTATGCCTCAGCCAGCCCACGATTCAGAGCCATCGGCTCATTCGGCGTCGCGGGGTCGTGCCCTGCCTAAGGCAAGGGCAGATTCATTAATCCGATCGTCCGGACTTAAAATTAAGTAATATCATTCTTCACCAGCAAAATTGAGCACAACTCATGACATTTTATATATGCAAAATAAATGAGCTACAAGCCCGGACAAAAATGTCTGACAAAACAATTGTAACAATACATCTGTGAAATCCTAACAGTCAAATGCCCAGCTCAGCCTTCGGAATCGGTCTCCAACGGCTCGACATCCACTTGCTCATATGGCACTGGCATAGTCAGTGAAACTCTAGCTGCAGCAAGGGCTTTGCGCCAGCCATGTTTGAACCCCTGTTTTCGAACCGAGGGACCTCGTCCACATATTCGGCAAGCCCAGCATCTTTCCCGGCTTCGAATGCTTTGGAAGCAACCGCCTTCATTTCAGCCAACTCAGCCTCCAGGCTGGCAACCGCCTTCTGGGACAATCTCAGTGCCGCTTCGCTCGCGTCCGCCTTCTTCTCGGCGTCCGTTCGGGATTGATCTGCAATGCAAGCCTTCTCTACCTCGGCCTCGGCCCGAGAAGCTTCCTTGTTCGCTCTCAAAACTGCATCCTCGGCCCTTTTCCTCTGGCCCTCCACTTGCTTTCGTAGGCGGCCAATCTGTTTGACGGCGTCGAGATGCCGACGTCCCATATCGGCTATCCTTCCGACGGTCTGCAAAGGAAGAACCCAAAAACATAACCTCAACAGTACTCGGATAAAGTGAAGAAAAGTCAGAATACGTACCAGAAGTGCCGATTGCGCAGCTAGTGCTGTCGTATTCAGATCTGGTTCCAGCCGGAAAGCCTCCATGTCTGACGGCAACGACACGGATGTAGCCACACCGAATGCGACTTCTGGATCTTTAAGCGCCGAAGCGTTAGAGGGAACTGGCATATCCTTTACCATTGGACGAATGACAAAAGGAACAACCTCATTAGATCCCTCCAATCGAGGACGCTTGCTACCTCGTTCGTCTGAACCGGCCTTGAGGTCAGCAGAGCGTTTCTCTGCCTTTTCCCCAACTTTTCGGCCGACTTCCCCGGCCAACGGAGATTCGGCATTCTGACCTTTTTCTTTCTCTACAACCCCCAAGGACTCTGATTCGGCAACAGGGAGGGGGAGTCGAGATTCGGTGGCGGGCTGTATTTCAGACGGAAGGCCCTCCGCTCTTCGCCGTGCGGCTAACCTCTCCGCATTCGCCTTTTTGGCAAGCTTTGTCAGACTCATTCCGGCCATACCCGCGGAGTCTACGACGGGAAGATCCTCTAAGCGTTGAAGAACGTCGGCAGAAGGAAGATCCCCTGGTCCCGATGTAAACGGAGGATCGGCGGAATCCAATACTTCCTCAGAGTCGGTCTCGGTTTGATCTGATTCGGCAATATCAGCTATGTCATTTCGCTCCGAATCGGACCCTTCAAAGCCTACCTGCCTCAAGTTTTTGAAGTCGGACAGAATAAGAGCGGTAAGGGAATCGTCGCCCTTCGGAATCGGTATGTTTTCCGCCGCCGAGAAGGTTGTGTATGTCAGCTCGTAACAAAGCAGAATGTGAGTCGCCCTCCCCTGTTTCTGAAGGCTTCGACGGCCGGAATACCTGAGAGCAACCCTAATATCTGAAAGAATGGCGTCGTGGGTTGAAGATAGTACTTTTTTCAAACCCCTCCCTGCACAAGACAAAGCCGCAAGATTTCAATGGAATAGGTTTTACAATAAAAATAAACACATAACAAAAACAAGGAAATACTCGGCGACCTGGCTCGCCCCTCCGTCTGGGAATAGGGTCAACACGATCCTCCCCTTCGCCAAATTCCCAGTTACCCTGGACAACGACCATAACATCATCAACTCTTTTCCCAGAGCTGGAAAGCATAGTGATTAGTTGATGATCGGTGTCCTTAGCTCTAAGGAAATAACGCCCTTGCCGACCGGAAGACTTAGCCAAGGCATAGCAGTGCCGGATAGCCGGAATGCCAAGGTTAATTCCAAGGCGAAGATTCAACGCTATAACCCCCATTATAATTCTAAAGAAATTCACGTTAGGTTGAGAAGGGATTAAATCCCAATGGCGAAGCACAGCCCTTAGGAATGGGTGTAAAGGGAAGCGGACTCCACCCTCTGCGATTGACAAGAGAGGAAAGACAATTGTGGTTTCGTCCTCCCTCTCCATGTCAAGGGTGCCGTCTGCCAAAAGTGACAGACGGACGTCATCAGGAATAGAGAAATGGCGCCTAAAGCCAGCAATTCGATCTGATGAGAGGAGGTCTTTCAAATGTTTCGCCATACCCTACAGTTGACACAGATGTGCCAAAGAATAAACTGGGAATAGTTCTCGAAGCAAAGAAGTGGATAACTTACAGAGGATGAAGAAGATATTGGAGGAGATAGAATTGCAAGAACAATCCAAAAGGCAACCCAGCGACCAGTATCACGGAATGCGAATCCGAAGGGACGCCAATCTTTAAAATCGCAATGAATAGGTATGTACGAAGAGGCGGGAAGTCGGTACGACAACCAAAAGGGGGCGTACTCAGACGTGTGCCTCGTAGGCCCAACCACCAAAATTTTGGTTCTGAGTATTCAAAATTCGGAACCAAGCACTCCGGCCAACATACGTTGGGAGAATGCTTGGGGGGCAATTGTGGGAGCCGAATAAGTAGAATTGTTAGAAGGGATGTATCCCAGAAGTCAGAAACTGTTCGGCTCCGTGCTGATCAACTGAGATGCCGAATCGTTTGATATCACCGAATATACGGGGAGATGTATGTGGGAATAAACAAAAGGATAATAAGTAAAAAGTGGGCTCTGGACCCGAGGTCCAGAGAATGAGTATAAATACAAGAGCTTCAGATTTAGAAAGGTATGTAAGAATAACTTCACTTAACTTAGAAAACAAGCTTTCTTGAGTATAGGAGCTGACTTGCCCGTCGGAGTGCTAACCCCGGCACCCCCGACCGGAGTATTTGTGTCTTTGCAGGTGACTAGCTGAGGATCAAGAGCGTCTCCCAGGATCTGAAGAGTATTTCCAAAACCACTTCCCCACAGTGGTCTACGACCACGAAAAGTAGCCTACGGCCACTAAGAGATGGTCTACGAGACCTCTCCCTCCCTTCGGGAAGAGAAAACAGAACTTGGTTCGCAAATCGAGGCAAAGCACAAAAGAGTCCCGAGGTTCAGAGGTAAGGCTCTCAGCCAAAACTCCGTAACCTCAGAACGAGCACAACATGTGCAATCATCGAGCGCTCAATCGATGACGTCTGAGTCTTAAGGTCGGTCAAAAATGGGGTGTCTACAGTTGTCCCGCTTTGACAGAACTCGAAAGTCATAAGTGACAGGAGTGAATGTCAAAGTCCGGAGACGACCCATTTTTGACAAGGCCGAAGACTTAGACAAAAGCATGCAAGATAACGAAGATATGTGCTCGAAGGTGGGGGCAAAATGCAAGAACAATGAGCCTATGCAGGTCCTAAAACTCATCAAAAATGGCCTGAAACATGGCTTGGAAGCAACCAAATAAGGGCTCCTTTGTAAGGCCAAAAATGCTAGAAAACAAAAGAAGGAGAGGGTTACCCCTCTCCGATTTTGGCACTCAAAATAGCATGCTAACCACTGAAAATCCACTGGATTTCAGTGGCTAAAAGGCCAAACAAAGGCCAACACAAATGCTCTAAGGCATGGCTCAAAACATGGTAAAATGAAGCATGCAAGGGGGTAGATGACCCCCAATAGGAAAATGATCTTAAACAAACATATTAAGGGCCTCAAAATAAGACTTTTTTCAGTTTACACCGAAGCTCAAATACGCTTGCAAGTAAGGCTAAGTGATGGATCAAAATAATGCTAAAAAGAGGGTATAGTGTGTTACCCTTGTAGCTTCAGCAAAACCCGCAGCTTCTTGGACCAAAAACCAGCTCTTTGAGACTTTTCAAGACCCTCCAAGAACCTTAGATCAATGGTGGAGGTGTGTGGCAATGAGGTGTGTTGTTAAAGGCCAAGAACAAACACCCTCTCTAAGCCTAGAATGTAGAGATATAGAGAGATAAATGTGCTTTTCCTTAGACAAATTTTCTTCAACCTCTCTAAAGGAGAGGGAGGCCCTCTCTTATAGAGAAACAAGAAGGTTCAAGCTTCTTCGAGAAGCTAGAGCAAAGGCTCAAAAGGTTCCAACTTCTTGGAGAAGCTACAGCAAAGGGTTCAAGCTTCTTAGAGAAGCTAGAGCAAAGGTTCAAAAGCTTCAAGCATCCTCAACAAGCTAAAACGAAGGTTCAAAAGGTTCAAGCTTCCTCAAGAAGCTAAAACGAAGGTTCAGAGGGTTCAAGCTTCCTCAAGAAGCCAAAACAAGGGTTCAAAAGGTTTAAGCTTCCTCAAGAAGCTAAAACGAAGGTTCAAAAGGTTCAAGCTCCCTCAAGAAGCTAAAACGAAGGTTCAAAATGTTTAAGCTCCCTCAAGAAGCTAAAATGAAGGTTCAAAAGGTTCAAGCTGTCCAAAAACCGTGCCAAACGGAGAAAGTTAAGCGGTCCCGAAACGAGGTGCACGGCCGGCGGCTCCGAAAACCAGAAACTGGTCTCCAAACGGGAACAGTGGTCTACGACCACGAAAGGTAGCCTACGGCCACTGAGAGATGGTCTACGAGACCTCTCCCTCCCTTCGGGAAGAGAAAACAGAACCTGGCTCGCAAATCGAGGCAAAGCACAAAAGAGTCCGGAGGTAAGGCTCTCAGCCGAAACTCTGTAACCTCAGAACGAGCACAACATGCGCAATCACCGAGCACTCAATCGATGACGTCTGAGTCTTAAGGTCGGTCAAAAATGGGGTGTCTACAGTTGCCCCTCTTTGACAGAACTCGAAAGTCATAGGTGACGGTAGTGAATGTCAAAGCCCGGAGAGGACCCATTTTTTACCAGGCCGAAGACTTAGACAAAAGCATGCAAGATAATGAAGATATGTGCTCGAAGGTGGGGGAAAATTGCAAGAACAATGAGCCTATGCAGGTCCTAAAACTCATCAAAAATGGCCTGAAACATGGCTTGGAAGCATGCAAATAAGGGCTCCTTTGTAAGGCCAAAAATGCTAGAAAACAAAAGAAGGGGAGAAAGGGTCACCCCTCTCTGATTTTGGCACTCAAAACAGCATGCTAGCCACTGAAAATCCACTAGATTTCAGTGGCTAAAAGGCCAAACAAGGCCAACACAAATGCTCTAAGGCATGGTTCAAAACAAGGTAAAATGAAGAATGCAAGGGGGTAGATGACCCCCAACAGAAAAATGATCTTAAACAAACATGTTAAGGGCCTCAAAATAAGACATTTTTCAGCTTACACCGAAGCTCAAATATGCTTGCAAGTAAGGCTAAGAGATTGATCAAAATAATGCAAAAAAAGAGGGAACAGTGTGTTACCCTTGTAGCTTCAGCAAAACCAGCAGCTTCTTGGACCAGAAACCAGCACTTTGAGACCTCTCAAGACCCTCCAAGAACCTTAGATCAATGGTGGAGGTTTGTGGCAATGAGGTGTGATGTTAAAGGCGAAGAACAAACACCCTCTCTAAGCCTAGAATGTAGAGATATAGAGAGATAAATGTGCTTTTCCTTAGACAAATTTTTTCCAACCTCTCTAAAGGAGAGGGAGGCCCTCTCTTATAGAGAAACAAGAGGGTTCAAGCTTCTTGGAGAAGCTAGAGCAAAGGTTCAAGCTTCTTGGAGAAGCTAGACCAAAGGTTCAAAAGGTTCAAACTTCTTGGAGAAGCTAGAGCAAAGGATTCAAGCTTCTTGGAGAAGCTAGAGCAATGGTTCAAAAGGTTCAAGCTTCCTCAAGAAGCTAAAACGGAGGTTCAAAAGGTTCAAGCTTCCTCAAGAAGCTAAAACGAAGGTTTAGAGGGTTCAAGCTTCCCCAGGAAGCCAAAAATAAGGGTTCAAAAGGTTCAAGCTTCCTCAAGAAGCTAAAACAAAGGTTCAAAAGGTTCAAGCTCCCTCAAGAAGCTGAAACGAAGGTTCAAAAGGTTCAAGCTCCCTCAAGAAGCAAAAATGAAGGTTCAAAAGGTTCAAGCTCCCTCAAGAAGCTAAAACGAAGGTTCAGAAGGTTCAGCTTCCTCAAGAAGCTAAGACAAGGGTTCAAAAGGTTCAAGCTCTCTCAAGAAGCTAAAACGATGGTTCAAAAGGTTCAAGCTCCCTCAAGAAGCTAAAACGAAGGTTCAAAAGGTTCAAGCTCCCTCAAGAAGCCAAAACGAAGGTTCAGAAGGTTCAACTTCCTGAAGAAGCTAAAATAAGGGTTCAAAAGGTTCAAGCTTCTTCAAAAACCTCAAACGAAGGTTCAAAAGGTTCAAGCTGTCCAAAAACCGTGCCAAACGGAGAAAGTTAAGCGGTCCCGAACCGAGGCGCACGACCGACGGCTCCGAAAACAGGAAAGTGGTCTCCAAACGGGAACAGTGGTCTACGACCACGAAAAGTAGCCTACGGCCACTGAGAGATGGTCTACGAGACCTCTCCCTCCCTTCGGGAAGAGAAAATAGAACCTGGTTCGCAAATCCAGGCAAAGCACAAAAGAGTCCCGAGGTCCGAAGGTAAGGCTCTCAGCCGAAACTCCGTAACCTCAGAACGAGCACAACATGCGCAATCACCGAGCGCTCAATCGATGACGTCTGAGTCTTAAGGTCGGTCAAAAATGGGGTGTCTGCAGTTGCCCCTCTTTGACAGAACTCGAAAGTCATAAGTGACGGGTGTGAATGTCAAAGCCCGGAGACGACTCATTTTTGACAAGGCCGAAGACTTAGACAAAAGCATGCAGGATAACGAAGATATGTGCTCAAAGGCGGGGGCAAAATGCAAGAACAATGAGCCCATGCAGGTCCTAAAACTCATAAAAAATGGCCTGAAACATGGCTTGGAAGCATGCAAATAAGGGCTCCTTTGTAAGGCCAAAAATGCTAGAAAACAAAACAAGGAGAGAGGGGGTCACCCCTCTCTAATTTTGGCACTCAAAACAGCATGCTAGCCACTGAAAATCCATTGGATTCCACTGAAAATCCACTGGATTTCAGTGGCTAAAAGGCCAAACAAAGGCCAGCACAAATGCTCTAAGGCATGGCTCGAAACAAGGTAAAATGAAGCATGCAAGGGGGTAGATGACCCCCAATAGAAAAATGATCTCAAACAAACATGTTAAGGGCCTCAAAATAAGACTTTTTTCAGCTTACACCGAAGCTCAAATATGCTTGCAAGTAAGGCTAAGAGATGGATCAAAATAATGCTAAAAAGAGGGAATAGTGTGTTACCCTTGTAGCTTCAGCAAACCCAATAGCTTCTTGGACCAAAAACTAGCTCTTTGAGACCTCTCAAGACCCTTCAAGAACCTTAGATCAATGGTGGAGGTTTGTGGCAATGAGGTGTGTTGTTAAAGGCCAAGAACAAACACCCTCTCTAAGCCTAGAATGGAGAGATATATGTGCTTTTCCTTAGACAAATTTTTTTGAACCTCTCTAAAGGAGAGGGAGGCCCTCTCTTATAGAGAAACAAGAGGGTTCAAGCTTCTTGGAGAAGTTAGAGCAAAGGTTCAAAAGGTTCAAGCTTCTTGGAGAAGCTAGAGCAAAGGTGTAGACACCCCATTTTTGACCGCCCACAAGACTTGGGCACTACTGATGGTTTGCTCGGTGTTGAGAGATGTGCAGGGCACAGGTTCGATTTCTTCGGCAAGGAGAGAGGCAAATCTCAACTTCACACCCCGTTTTGGACCACAATTATTTTGGATGGTTTTTAGACTTTAAAAACCTCTCTTTCAAAACATTTTTGAAATAAAATTCTCACGATGATCTGACACTCGCATTTCGGTAAATGTTGCGCTTTTCGGTAAACCGAGCAAGGACAAAGTGGAGATGAATGAAAGAGAGATGAAATCTTTGAAAAATCTTTCAAAACACCTTGCTTAGGGGTTTGAAATTGAAGAAAAGAGGAGAAGAGGGGAGAAACCAAGTTGGAGAAGAAGATAGGCAAGAATCGCTAAGAGAGGGACGAGCAGTCCTCGCTAAATCAAGCCTATTTGTCTATACACTTGGAGTTAAGTTATGAGGCTACCACCATTGGAAAGAAGACTTCCGGGGCGTCATTTTTCATACAAGGATCTCTTAAACCCGAGTCCGGATGGCGGAGATATGATTGGTTGAAGTTGGGCATCATCCCGGTTGGACCGAAACTGAGCAACCTTCACCAAAACAAGCATAACTTTCTGCACAGTTGGAATTTTAATGCAAGGTTTACGGAATTGGAAAGCTTACTTCCGGGGATTCAATTTTGACACAAGAATGACCTGAAAAGGAGTTCATATGAAGACGTTATGCCCGTTTGAAGTCGGACCTGCAGAGCAGATTTTTCCTGCCGACTGGCCAAATAGATGGCCGACCGGCCAAATAGAGTGCCGACCGGCCAGTAAAGGTATCCGACCGACTTTTTTTGCTAGCCGACGACCTTCCGATGTATTCTACAGATTGAATGGATGCCATCTGTCCCAGCTGGAATACACAGATTCTGCTCCCCATGCACGTGTGTGGCCGTTTTGCACCCTTTGCACCCCTTTGACCCCTCTTTTGTGCACCCTTTGCTCATGGCTTCTTGAGGAAGCCTTGACCCCTTGTCTTGGCTTCCTCAAGAAGCCTACCAGCTGTCCAAGCTTCCCCAATAAGCCTTGACCTCCCCTTAGATCCCTTTGACCCTTTGAAGCTTGTTAGAGAAGCTTAGCATTACCTATATAAGAGAGGTCCCTCCTCCATTGTTAAAGGTTGGATTTTTTGGAGCAAAAAACCAGAGATATAGATATATATCTGATATATGCATACATACATCCTCCATATCTCTCTCTTCCAAAGCTCAAAACATCTAAGTTCTACACCCCTTTCTTCATCACCACCTAGCACCACACCACCACTTCCATTTCCAGCAGCTTGGAGGTCTTCTCAGAGGCTAGGAGGCAGCTTCCCTTGGTCCAAGAGGTAGCAAAGGGTTGGTCTACAAGGGTGAGTGATCTTCCCCTCTTTTCTAGTCTTTTCTTGCTTCATATCTAAGCCATAGTTGCTTGTATATTTGAGCTCCGACCAAAACTGAAAAGGTCATTTTTTTAAGCTCCTTTTCATCTTCCATTAAGGGTCCCTCACTGTTTGGGACCCCCATCTTGCACTTGCTTCAATACCCCTTGGTATGCCATAATTTTGCATGAAATTTCTAGTCTATGGGTGATCTGTTTTCGAGCATAATGTAAACTGTAAGAGGGCCTATTTTGAGCCCCTCTTCAACATTGAAGAAGGGCTCAACCCTGTTTGGGCCCCCTATCTTGCACTTGCTTCATAATCTCTCCTATTTACCGTAAATTTGCATGATTTGTTTGGCCTATATGTGATCTGTTTTGGAGCATCTCATGAACTGATATTGTGCTTATGTTGAGCCCCTCTTCAACATTGAAGAAGGGCTCAACCTTGTTTTCATGCTCCATATGCCACTTGCTTTGAATCCATGTTTTACCCTCATTCTTGCATGCTTTGTTAGCTCATTTTAGCTTCTGTTTTCGGCCATGATCAGAACTGAAAGTGGCCATGTTTTCACCCTTTTGGCATGTTTCATTAAGGGTATTTGCTTGTTTGATGAATGTTTGGCCCACTTCATGTTATACCCTCTTTTGAGCCTCATCTTGCATGGCATTTTTGGCATGTTTGCATACTGATTTGGGGGATGTCATCTACTGTAAATGTTCATATTTTTGGTCCCTCTTCAGTGTTGTAGAAGGACATTTTGTTGTTTGGGCTTTGCATTTGCCATCTACTTCAATACCCCTCTCTTGGCCCCTATTTTTGCATGCTATTGTTGCCCTATCTATGCTTGCTGTTTGGCCATATTTTGTACTGAGAAAATGCTTGTCTTGGGGCTTCCTTGCTTCTTCTTTTCATGTCATGTACCAATTATGCATGCTTTGTTAGCTATAAGTCATTTTTGTGCAATTATCTTCGCATTTCGGGATCATTCCTTGCATCGGATGTCATTTTACCGGGTTTCGGGGCTGTTTTCCCCCCCATGGCCACTGATTTTGGCATGCTTGCGAGCTATCCATGTTAGTTTAAGTCCATCGTTGCATGTTGTTGCATACCATGTTTGTTTACATGTTTAGGTTGCGCACCTAGCATACGTTGTTCATTTGCATGCCCATGTTGCATACTAGATCACATGCCTAGGTTGCATTACATTGGCATGCATGCCTTGCCTCTTGATCAAGTGATAGAGGTTGGGCTTTATGTGTTTGTTTGGTTTGCATGACATTTGAAATCAAAGTGCATACTTGGTTTCTTGAGCCATCATGCATCGAAATGCGCAATTGGTGGTCCGAGGACCAAGGAACATACCCCATTTGAGTCAAAATCATGATAAGGGATGTGTTGGTGCACACATTTGCTTGAAATTTTATACCATGCACTGTCTGTCCTTTGTTGCTGTCAAAACTGTCTTCTGCAGGAAGTTTCTGCCGACCGGCAACATACAGTGCCGACCGGCCATTTGTGAATGGCCGATAGCTTCATCAACAGCCGATGGACATTCCTCATGGCCGGTGGGCATTTCCTCCAGCCGATGGTATTCTACAGTGTGCAAGGAACGTGTCCCAGGACTTTGGCAGTCTTTGGAGAGGCAGGACAGTGAAAACAGAGGCAGCAGTGGTATGGTGCGGATTTTCTGGGCAAGACGGATCGAGCATGCATCATTCGCGCATCCCGAGGCGGGGCTGCGGCCATCTTCTCTCTGCATTTATTTTGATTAGATTAGGAATTATGTAATAATTAATGTAGCGATTTGTTATTCGGACTGTATATTCTTTTGGTCCCTCTGTGTGAGGGCATATTTGTAATAAGTGTGGGTGAGTGTGTGTATGTCTTCCAACCCCCATTTCTTTCTTCCCTTTTATTTACCTGCTTATGATGGTAGATTAGGGCATATTCAAAATTAGCATACCTTATGCAATGCATGCGTGCATCCATGCATTTGTTGACATGCATCGGGCTCGGTACATCATACAAACTGCATTGTATTTCAAATCTAACTTGAATACGTGTTACTCGTGCATTTCACATGCCATGTTTAGGATAGCCGAGCCTGTCTAATTGCACTCTGTATGCGTTGCATTAGTCATCTTAACATGAGCTAGGTCATGCATATTTTGCTAACTAGTTTATTGTTTTGGCACGGAGTACGATGTAAGTATTTATGCTTTAGCATCTCGCATGCGTGTGAATGTTGCCATGACAGTATGCTTACCATGTGGCTAAGTGCTTATATGAGATAAATTGCTTGAATGCCTGTGGGTGGAGGTTGGATTGCTTGAGTTGGAATAACTCATTGAAATCCGTGTTTTAGCCTACTTGCGAGTAGCAAATTCCAAAGTATTTTTCAAACCAACGGATATGCAATGTTTATTTCCAAATTAGGCAATCTAGTCTATACTTGTTTGCTGCGCGCATAACATAGTAATTCTAGGCTAATAATTGGAATAAGAACACGTAACGTTTTCAAAATCGGATATCACGGTTAGTAGAGGTCGGTCTTCGGACCGGGCGAAAGGGGGTGCTCATAGCTGACCTTCCCCGATCGTACCCAAGCTCCCGAGCCAAGACACTTTGGTTATGACGGACATGTGGCCTTCGGCACCGAGTCAGGGTTTCCTAAATTCCCCCGTTAAAAAATATTTAGGTGGCGACTCTTTAATCTGGCAAAGCAGTCCATGTTTGGCACTACTTTTCAAAAATCTGTTTTTCTTCAAAACGATTTGCCAGAGTTGGACTCTTTGGTTCAGATTTAGAACCGCAACACCAAAGGGAGTCCGAACCGTAGCGAGGTCCCCCCCAAGGGCGTGCCTACAGTTTCTGGCAACTCCGCTGGGGATTTTAGAGAGCTTGACTCGAACTCGTGATATCCTGTTTTGATTTCATTTATGTGTCTCTTTGCATTGCATTTGCATTGGTGCGCCTAGGATACCGTGTTGGCCATCTGCTATTCCTGAGCGGTTTGCCGGAGGCTTGTCTTGTCAAGGCATGTCCATAAGGCTGACCGGTTGCGGGCTCTGCCAGTATGGGAACACAAACCCTTTTTACCGGGGCACCCTTTTTGACCATTCGACCTAGTGCATATTCGGATCCATAGTGACCATTCCAAACTAGGACAGGTTGCTTACCCGATATAGGTTGTTTGAAACCGCTGCGTGCGTAGTGAAACCCTAGCTCCTGACAAAATAGGACAGGGAAACCATGCCCCAACATAGGGGTGTATTGGCTCTCTTTTGCATGTTATGTGCTTTTAGAGTGTATCTCTACAGGGAATGCGCACATCAGTTTGCGAGTTTTAATATCCAGCCTGAGGGCACCAGTAACAGTATTTTGGGAAATCAGTTATATCCGCGGGTATCAAATTCAGATTTGGGGCAGTGATTTCGGGGAACAGTGATCAGTAATAGAATACAGTCATTCAGCTTTGCTCGTATCCGTTCCAGTGAGGTTGAGCTGAGATGCTGTCTGTTTTCTCTTTTGCTAGGTAGTCCTGGAATCATAGCTTCAAAGGCTCCACTATCCCCAGGAACATTGGATTTGTGCTGATAGACTTTGTCAGGTCAGAAACTCAGTTCAAGGGTAATCAGGGCCAGAGAAGGCTAGTCGGCATAGACCACCAGTACCACAGCTACCAGATCAGTGATCTTTGAGCAGTCGGGTTGAGATTTCCGAGCCTACTGCAGACACAAATATACCGGTTGCTCAGTTAGATCAGGACAATATGTCGAGTCTGGAAGAGATGGTGCGCCAACTCCAGGATAGTATGAAAACCATGCAGCAAGACGCTGTCTGTCAAGCAGAATTCGCCAAGCAACGGGCTGTGGTCATAGCCCAACAGGCAGAGACAATTGCCAGGCTAGAGCAACAAACCAGAGCATCTGCTTCGCATAAAGCTCCTCCACCACCAGGGGTTCAGACACCCGGGGAAACACCCAATGTCCAGGAAGGTACGGACATTCCGGTAGGGCCGGCTCCGCTCCCAATTTTACCCCAGCAATCCAAAACACCCACCAACTTACCGGACTCTCCCTTTGAGTTCGAGACTGACCCTACCACACTGAAGTTAAGCAAGCTTGAAAAGCTGTTCAAGAGATCTCAGGTAGTCAAGACTATCCTCGATATTGAAGATGGATACACCGATGCAGCTGTGACGCTGCCCGACAGATTTAAAATGCCTCATATTGATCGATTTGATGGGTCCGGGGACCCCATGGTGCACCTCCACCTGTTTTCTGATATCCTGAGACCAATGGGTTTGACCACAGCCCAGAAATTGTCACTATTCGGCCGACCCTGTCTGGGATAGCCGCAATCTGGTATGCGAAATTGGAGAATTCTGTGAAACAGAATGGGAAGAGCTGGCTGAGGCTTTCATCTCAGTACTCCTACAACGCCAGATCGAGGTCACAACTCGTGATCTCGAAGCACCCGCCAAGAACTAAAGAGGGTTTTTCAGAGTTCGTAACGAGATGGAGCAAAGGCCTCAATGATGACTACAAGGCCTTCGATAAAGACCAGATACGGATGGTTGTGCGCAACCTCCAACCCAAGCTTATGCAAAAGATGATTGTTTTACCCTTCCTACCTTTTCGGACCTACACGATAGGGGTACAGATTGAGGACGCTATGAAGCAGGGCCTTATTGACCAGGAGAAGGAGCAACCTAGGAGGGAATTTATCCACAGTTCAAATGCGACCACCAGTGGTGACGCAGCTACTATAACTTCAGATGTGGGCATAGTCACCACACCACACAAAAAATGACCACCCCATTCGCCGGTACATCCGAAACTAGCTCACAAACAGCCAAACACCCACCTCAGGGCCAAAGGGTGTTTACCCCACTGTACATGTCTCTATCAATGGCCCTGAGGACCTTGATCAAAAAGGGGTATCTGAAGCCACTGGAGCCACAACCGTTACCAAAGAAACCCCCTCCCTCACATAACCCAGCTGATTACTGTGCCTTCCATCAGCGAGCTGGCCATGACACTGACATGTGTTTTCGTCTTCGCCATGAGATACAAAATCTGATCGACAACGGGGTCATCCCCGCACCAGGTCCTGCAAAGTCTATCGGCACTTGATCAGTGAACTTGTGGGGATAATGTGATGTGATTAGAGGTTGGACCACCTGCGGGCGGCGTTCAGTTTACTTCAGATGTGGTGGACGGCATGCACTGTTTTGAGCAAATGTACAAATGCTGTTAATTTTGCTTTCTGACTTGGGTATTGGGTAAGTCTTGTCTTTGTGTATTAAGTCAGTCCTTTCATACTGAGTCAGTTCTGTTTTTGCTTTGAGCCTGTCTTTTGTCTGAGTCAGTTTTTGATTAAGGGTCTGTCTTGTTGTATCGAGTCAGTCCTATTTTGTCAGAGTCGGGTGATTTCGGGGGAGTTACCTCGGACATCACTTGCTTGTTTTGCGTCTGTCTTTTCATTTTGTTTTGAGTCTGTTTCTGCCAGGGAGTCAGTTATGCCAACAGATTTTGAATGGAACAGCAGTGATTTTCACACTCTTGTGTTTGCTTCTGCCGTGTGCCAGTTGTGCCAGAAATTCTAAATGAGATGGAAGTATTTGACTAAGAACTCTGTCTTTTCTGTGCCATGAAGTCATTGCATTGGCCTAAATTTTTCAAAACTTTTTCGAACACTGTGGTGAAAACGAAGAGGAAGGAATTCCTTGAGATTTACAAAAATTTGATCAATTGAGAGAAAGAGAGACATGCTAAACCCTTAATGAATGAAATCATGCTTGTTAGTGTGAGTACTGAGAAGGACCGACAAAAGCATGCAAGATAACGAAGATATGTGCTTGAAGGTGGGGGCAAAATCAAGAACAATGAGCCTATGCAGGTCCTAAAACTCATCAAAAATGGCCTGAAACATGGCTTGGAAGCATGCAAATAAGGGCTCCTTTGTAAGGCCAAAAATGCTAGAAAACAAAACAAGGAGAGAGAGGGTCACCCCTCTCTGATTTTGGCACTCAAAACAGCATGCTAGCCACTGAAAATCCACCGGATTTCAGTGGCTAAAAGGCCAAACAAAGGCCAACACATATGCTCTAAGGCATGGCTCAAAACAAGGTAAAATGAAGCATGCAAGGGGGTAGATGACCCCCAACAGAAAAATGATCTTAAACAAACATGTTAAGGGCCTCAAAATAAGACTTTTTTCAGTTTACACCGAAGCTCAAATATGCTTGCAAGTATGGCTAAGAGATGGATCAAAATAATGCTAAAAAGAGGGAATAGTGTGTTACCCTTGTAGCTTCAGCACAACCAGCAGCTTTTTGGACTCAAGACCCTCCAAGAAAATTAGATCAATGGTGGAGGTGTGTGGCTATGAGGTGTGGTGTTAAAGGCCAAGAACAAACACCCTCTCTAAGCCTAGAATGTAGAGATATAGAGAGATATATGTGCTTTTCTTTAGACAATTTTTTTTCAACCTCTCTAAAGGAGAGGGAGGCCCTCTCTTATAGAGAAACAAGAGGGTTCAAGCTTCTTGGAGAGGATAGAGCAAAGGTTCAGGCTTCTAGGAGAAGCTAGAGCAAAGGTTCAAAAGGTTCAACCTTCTTTGAGAAGCTAGAGCAAAAGTTCAAGCTTCTCGGGGAAGCTAAAGCAAAGTGTTCAAGCTTCTCGAAGAAGCTAGAGCATTGGTTCAAAAGGTTCAAGCTTCCACAAGAGCTGAAACGAAGGTTCAAAAGGTTCAAGCTTTCTCAAGAAGCCAAAACAAGGGTTGAAAAGGTTCAAGCTCCCTCAAGAAGCTAAAACGAAGGTTCAAAAGGTTGAAGCTCCCTCAAGAAACTAAAACGAAGGTTCAAAAGGTTCAAGCTCCCTCAAGATGCTAAAACGAAGGTTCAGAAGGTTCAACTTCCTCAAGAAGCTTAAACTAGGGTTCAAAAGGTTTAAGCTTCCTCAAGAAGCTAAACGAAGGTTCAAAAGGTTCAAGCTTCCTCAATAAGCTAAAACGAAGGTTCAAAACGTTCAAACTCCCTAAGAAGCTAAAACGAAGAGTCAAAAGGTTCAAGCTATCCAAAAACCGTGGCAAACGGAGAAAGTTAAGCGGTCCCGGACTGAGGCGCACGGCTGACGGCTCAAAAAACTGGGAATTGGTCTCCAAACGGGAACAGTGGTCTACGACCACAAAAACTAGCCTACGGCCATTGAGAGATGGTCTACGAGACCACTTCCTCCCTTCGGGAAGAGAAAACTAAACCTGGTTCGCAAATCCAGGCAAAGCACAAAAGAGTCCCGAGGTTCGGAGGTAAGGCTCTCAGCGGAAACTCCGTAACCTCAGAACGAGCACAACATGCCCAATCACCGAGCGCTCAATCGATGACGTCTGAGTCTTATGGTCGGTCAAAAATGGGGTGTCTACAGTTGCCCCTCTTTGACAGAACTCGAAAGTTATAAGTGACGAGAGTGAATGTCAAACCCTGAAGACAACCCATTTTTGACAAGGCCGAAGACTTAGATGAAAGCATACAAGATAACGAAGATATGTGCTCGAAGGCAGGGGCAAAATGCAAGAACAATGAGCCTATGCAGGTCCTAAAACTCATCACAAATGGCCTGAAACATGGCTTGGAAGCATGCAAATAAGGGCTCCTTTGTAAGGCCAAAAATGGTAGAAAACAAAACAAGGAGAGAGAGGGTCACCCCTCTCTAATTTTGGCACTCAAAACAGCATGCTAGCCACTGAAAATCCACTGGATTTCGGTGGCTAAAAGGCCAAACAAAGGCCAATACATATGCTCTAAGGCATGGCTCAAAACAAGGTAAAATGAAGCATGCAAAGGGGTAGATGACCTCCAACATAAAAATGATCTTGAACAAACATGTTAAGGGCCTCAAAATATGACGTTTTTCAGTTTACACCGAAACTCACATATGCTTGCATGTAAGGCTAAGAGATGGATCAAAATAATGCTAAAAAGGGGGAATAGTGTGTTACCCTCGTAGCTTAGCAAAACCAGCAGCTTCTTGGACCAAAAACCAGCTCTTTGAGACCTCTCAAGACCCTCCAAGAACCTTAGATCAATGGTGGAGGTGTGTGGCTATGAGGCGTGGTGTTAAAGGCCAAGAACAAACACCCTCTCTAAGCCTAGAATGTAGAGATATAGAGAGATATATGTTCCTTTCCTTAGACAAATTTTTTTCAACCTCTCTAAAGGAGAGGGAGGCCCTCTCTTATAGAGAAACAAGAGGGTTCGAGCTTCTTGGAGAAGCTAGAGCAAAGGTTCAAGAGGTTTAAGCTTCCTCAAGAAGGTAAAACGAAGGTGCAAAAGGTTCAAGCTCTCTCAAGAAGCTGAAACGAAGGTTCAAAAGGTTCAAGCTCTCTCAAGAAGCTAAAACGAAGGTTCAAAAGGTTCAAGCTCCCTCAAGACGCTAAAACGAAGATTCAGATGGTTGAACTTCCTCAAGAAGCTGCAACCAGGGTTCAGAAGCTTCAACTTCCTCAAGAAGCTAAAACGATGGTTCAAAAGGTTCAAGCTTCCCCAAGAAGCTAAGACGAAGGTTTAAAAGATTCAAGCTCCCTCAAGAAGCTAAAACGAAGGTTCAAAAGTTTCAAGCTGTCCAAAAACCGTGCCAAACGGAGAAAGTTAAGCGGTCCCGAACCGAGGCGCACGGTCGACGGCTCCGAAAATCGGAAACTAGTCTCCAACCGGGAACAGTGGTCTACGACCACGAAAAGTAGCCTACGGCCACTGGGAGATGGTCTACGAGACCTCTCCCTCCCTTCGGGAAGAGAAAACAGAACCTAGTTCGCAAATCGAGGCAAAACACAAAAGAGTCCCGAGGTCCGGAGGTAAGGCTCTCAGCCAAAACTCCGTAACCTCAGAACGAGCACAACATGCGCAATCACCGAGCGCTCAATCGATGACGTCTGAGTCTTAAGGTCGGTCAAAAATGGGGTGTTTACAATTTCCCCTCTTTGACAGAACTCGAAAGTCATAAGTGACGGGAATAAATGTCAAAGCCCGGAGACGACCATTTTTTTGACAAGGCCGAAGACTTAGACAAAAGCATGCAAGCTAACGAAGATATGTGCTCGAACGGCGGGCAAAATGCAAGAACAATGAGCCTATGCAGGTCCTAAAACTCATCAAAAATGGCCTGAAACATAGCTTGGAAGCATGCAAATAAGTGCTCCTTTGTAAGGCCAAAAATGCTAGAAACCAAAACAAGGAGAGAGAGGGTCACCCCTCTGATTTTGGCACTCAAAATAGCGTGCTAGCCACTGAAAATCCACTAGATTTCAGTGGCTAAAAGGCCAAACAAAGGCCAACACAAATGCTCTAAGGCATGGCTCAAAACAAGGTAAAATGAAGCATGCAAGGGGGTAGATGACGCCCAAAAGAAAAATGATCTGAAACAAACATGTTAAGGGCCTCAAAATAAGACTTTTTTTCAGTTTACACCGAAGCTCAAATATGCTTGCAAGTAAGGCTAAGAGATAGATCAAAATAATGCTAAAAAGAGGGAATAGTGTGTTACCCTTGTAGGTTCAGCAAAACCAGCAGCTTCTTGGACCAAGAAACAGCACTTTGAGACCTCTCAAGACCTCCCAGTACCTTAGATCAATGGTGGAGGTGTGTGGCATGAGGTGTGTGTGTTTAAAGGCCAAGAAAAAACACCCTCTCTAAGCCTAGAATGTAGAGATATAGAGAGATATATGTGCTTTTCCTTAGACAAATTTTTTCAACCTCTATAAAGGAGAGGGAGGCCTTCTCTTATAGAGAAACAGAGGGTTCAAGCTTCTTGGAGAAGCTAGAGCAAAGGTTCAAATGATTCAATTTTGGAGAAGTAGAGCAAAGGTTCAAGCTTCTGAGAAGCTAGAGCAAAGGTTCAAAAGGTTCAAGCTTCCTCAAGAAGTTAAAACAAAGGTTCAAAAGGTTCAAGCTTCTCAAGAAACGAAAACAAAGGTTCAAGGGTTCAAGCTTCCTCAAGAAGCCAAAATAAGGGTTCAAAGGTTCAATCTTCCTCGAAGATAAAACGAAGGTTCAAAAGGTTCAAGCTCCCTCAAGAAGCTGAAATGAATGTTCAAAGGTTCAAGCTCTCTCAAGAAGCTAAAACGAATGCTCAAGTTCAAGCTCCTCAAGAAGCTAAAACGAAGGTTCAGAAGTTCAACTTCCTCAAGAAACTAAAACAAGGGTTCAAAAGCTTGAAGCCCTCAAGAAGCTAAAGCGAAGTTCAAAAGGTTCAAGCTCCCTCAAGAAGCTAAAATGAAGGTTCAAAGATTCAAGCTCCCTCAAGAAGCTAAAACGAAGGTTCAGAAGGTTCAACTCCTCAAGAATCTAAAATAGGGTCAAAAGGTTCAAGTTCCTCAAGAAGCTAAAACGAAGGTTCAAAAGGTTCAAGCGTCCTCAAGAAGCTAAAATGAATGTTCAGAAGCTTCAAGCTGTCCAAAAACCGTGCCAAACGGAGAAAGTTAAGCAGTCTCAAACCGTGGTGCACGACCGATGGCTCCGAAAACCGGAAACTGGTCTCCAAACAGGAACAGTGGTCTACGACCATGAAAAGTGGCCTACAACATGCAAGGGGGTAGATGATGCCCAACAGAAAAATGATCTTAAACAAACATGTTAAGGGCCTCAAAATAACACTTTTTTTAGTTCAAACCGAAGCTCAAATATGCATGCAAGTAAGGCGAAGAGATAGATCAAAATAATGCTAAAAAAAGGAATAGTGTGTTACCCTTGTAGCTCAGCAAAACCAGCAGCTTCTCGACCAAAAAACCAACTCTTTGAGACCTCCAGGCCCTCCAAGAACCTAGATCAATGGTGGAGGTGTGTGGCAACGAGATGTGGTTAAAGGCCAAGAACAAACACCTCTCTAAGCCTAGAATGTAGAGATAAGAGAGATATATGTGCTTTTCCTTAGACAATTTTTTTCACTCTCTAAAGGAGAGGGCCCTCTTTATAGAGAAACAAGAGGGTTGGAGCTTTTTGGAGAAGCTAGAGCAAAGGTTCAAGCTTCTTGGAGAAGCTAGAGCAAAGGTTCAAAAGGTTCAACCTTCTTGGAGAACCTAGAGCAAAGGGTTCAAGCTTCTTGGAGAAGCTAGAGCAAAGGTTCAAAAGGTTCAAGCTTCCTCAGAAGCTAAAATGAAGGTGCAAAAGGTTTAAGCTTCCTCAAGAAGCTAAAACGGAGGTTCAGAGGGTTCAAGCTTCCTCAAAATGCTAAAACGATGGTTCAAAAGGGTCAATCTGCCTCAAGAAGCTAAAACGAAGGTTCAAAAGGTTCAAGCTCACCTTAAGAAGCTAAACGTAGGTTCAGAAGGTTCAACTTCCTCAAGAAGCTAAAACCAGGGTTCAAAGGTTCAAGCTCCCTCAAAAAGCTAAAACCAGTCAAAAGGTTCAAGCTCCCTCAAGAAGCAAAACGAAGTTTAGAAGGTTCAACTTCCTCAAGAAGCTAAAATAAGGGTTCAAAAGGTTCAAGCTTCCTCAAGAAGTTAAAACGAAGGTTCAAAAGGTTCGTGCTCCTAGAAGAAGCTAAACGAGGCTAAAAGGTTCAAGCTGTCCAAAAACCGTGCCAAACTGAGAAAGTTAAGCTGTCACGCCCCAAATCCGCCCTAAAATTTGGCATGACCCATTCGAAATGGACACCAAACCTGATAAAATATTATCTATGGGGCCTGAACGGAAGCATTTAATATCATATAATAGTAAAATAATATCCATTGAGCTACCACTACTATGCCAGGATCACAGACAGAACATAATGCAGATAAATATACATGACGTATATCTGGAGATAGCTAAATACATATACATATACATCAAGCTTAATAAACACTTAGGGTACAATTAAAACTTAGCAAAACTCCATAACTTGAACGGTCAAACACCTAAGAATCTAGATACTCAAGGCTTGGCAACTGGTAACGGAAGCCACAGGTTAAGTGACCCCCAGGTTGAGTGCCTACAGAAACAGACATAAAATAAAGTGAGTCAAGCTCAGTGAATAATAGTAAGTAAGTAAATCATGTAATATTCAACTCAAACAATAAAGTATATAACTGTAGAAGTATATGGTTAACTACATTCTGAAAGATGTCTCAAACACACATGGGTCTAGTTTCCGTAACAGAGCAGCTTATCAGCCCAGAAATAACAGAATAGCCTTTCGACCCAGAACAGCTTGCGGCCCAGAACATACTACTATGTACGTATTTTTCAACATTTCATTCTCATTGAGTTCCAATCAACACATATGCTAATATTGTAACTGACGGAAATCAGAATGTCATTAACGAACATTATGTCACAAAACATACATTGAATCAAACAGAGTTAATCATGTTATGCATAGCACAACCGGAACAGTAATAGAAATAACATCAGTTTTCTTAAAATACCGTTCTGCTTAATAAGGACAGAATGACCCACATTCTAACGTGAGTCTCGTAATAATGTTAAACATTTACATGCGTATCATAGATTCTCAACGACTTCGGGTCCATGTGTAACACAATGGAATATTCTTAGTTTCATACAGATATTTGGTTTAAAGTAAACATAATTCCGTTTATTCATTAAGAATTGCTTATAGATAATAGAGAATTATTATTCATCATCGACAGAACAGGGTCATTTCAAAGTCATACCGATGTATGCCGACCTTTCAACGTTCACATTGACTTTCAACCATCATTAAATGTTTGTGTAACATGTTCGTGTAACACTTACAAGAAACAGAGCGTTAGTGATAATAATTATCGATGCTAAATAAATGTATATCTTTGTACTATTACTCACAGAGCATTTGGTGAAGCATTGGTCCTCCCGAAGCGTGTCCTACACACACATGAAGTCGCACATTAATTCTTTAAATCATTTCCCCTATTTCCTTTCTCAATTTAACATGATTTACAATGCCCATAACAAGGTTCATTCGTAAATTTGAACATTATTTCGAAACATCTCAGAAATCCAATTAAACTTGTACGTGTACAATTCAACCCACTTATTCCATGATTCTATTTTTTAATTTGGGCAAACTCATTATTTATCATCACCAATTAATCTAGGGTTCCTAGACAATTGAGAAATTTCAAGAAACTTTAAACTTCTTCACCCATTACTCTTTCTTCCAATTACCCTTTGATTAAACATCCTAGGATCATAATTTATATCGAACCCAACAAGAAAGCCCCAAACTCTTCAAACCCGAAATCCTAAATGTCTACAAAATAACTCTATATGCTCAAAATAGAGGTTTTGCATTTATATACTCTTAAATATCACCAATCTATTTATAATGAAAGCATTGAAGGAGAACTAAGACCCCTACCTCAAGAATCAAGCAAAAGAAGAAGATTGATGAGAATCCTTCGCAAATCCAAGTTCCAATCGGTTGAAAACGTTAATCTTCTCTTATTCTCCATTCTTGATGCAAGAATCATGGTGGATTGTTGATAAATGTGGAGGAAAATCAAAGGTTTTGGGCTAGGGTTTCGGACCTATGCAAGAGGGAAGAAGAAGGGAAAAGAAAAATGGAAGAAATGATCTCAAAACCCGTTTTTTAAAGCTGCTGTCCGTAATTTCCGCTCGAGCGGACTTATTTACGCTCGAGCGGACCTGCCCTCAGCACAGATTTCGAAACTTCAAACATGCGTAACTCTCCCATCCGGACTCCGTTTTAGGTCGTTCTTGGTCCAAATGAAGCCCCGAAAATAAGCTTTCCAACGATTCGAACCTCACATCCAAAATCAAAGTGTGGAAAAAGAAAAGGACAAATGAGTGACGGTTGGTCGCAAACAAATTATTCAAAATAAAGTTTTTGATCCAATCTTACTCTACCATCATATTATCATCTCAATTAATATCCCAAAATAAGGTAAGAACATTTCAAATACACTAAGAAGAACATCAAAATGAATCCACATGCTTCAGAATCAAACTTACCCAGGCGACCGCTCGAGCGCCCAACCTTGCGCTCGAGCGCGCAGACCAACAAAGTCGTCCGCTCGAGCGTAAACTCCCCCGCTCGAGCGGAGAACCACAACTCCCAGAATCTCAGGCCATCTGAAAAATTGCTGGAAACCCCAAAAGTCCGCTCGAGCGGCCACTCCTCCGCTCGGCGGAGGAAAGGATTTCTGGGTCGTTACATAAGCGGTCCCGAACCGGGGAGCACGGCCGACGGCTCCGAAAAACGAAAACTGGTCTCCAAACGGGAACCGTGGTCTACGACAACGAAAAGTAGCCTACGGCCACTGAGAGATGGTCTACGAGACCTCTCCCTCCCTTCGGGAAGAGAAAACAGGACCTGCTTTGCAAATCGGGCAAACCACAAAAGAGTCCCGAGGTCCGGAGGTAAGGCTCTCAGGCGAAACTCCGTAACCTCAGATCGAGCACAACATGCGCAATCACCGAGCACTCAATCGATGACGTCTGAGTCTTAAGGTCGGTCAAAATGGGGTGTCTGCAGTTGCCCCTCCTTGACAGAACTCGAAAGTCATAAGTGACGGGAGTGAATGTCAAAGCCCAGAGATGACCCATTTTTGACAAGGCCGAAGAATTAGACAAAAGAATGCAAGATAACGAAGATTTGTGCTCGAAGGCGCGGGCAAAATGCAAGAACAATGAGCCTAGCAGGTCCTAAAACTCATCAAAATGGCCTGAAACATGGCTTGGAAGCATGCAAATAAGGGTTCCTTTGTAAGGCCAAAAATGCTAGAAAACAGAACAAGGAGAGAGAGGGTCACCCTCTCTGATTTTGGCACTCAAAACAGCATGCTAGCCACTGAAAATCCACTGGATTTCAGTGGCCAAAAGGCCAAACAAAGGCCAACACAAATGCTCCAAGGCATGGCTCCAAATAAGGTAAAATGAAGCATGCAAGGGGATAGATGACCCCCAACAGAAAAATGATCTCAAACAAACATATTAAGGGCCTCAAAATAAGACTTTTTTCAGTTTACACCAAAGCTCAAATATGCTTGCAAGTAAGGCTAGGAGATGGATCAAAATAATGCTAAAAAGAGGAAAAAGTGTGTTACCCTTGTAGCTTCAGCAAAACAGCAGCTTCTTGGACCAAGAACCAGCACTTTGAGACCTCTCAAGACCCTCCAAGAACCTTAGATCAATGGTGGAGGTGTGTGGCTACGAGGTGTGGTGTTAAAGGCCAAGAACAAAAACCCTCTCTAAGCCTAGAATGTAGAGATATAGAGAGATATATGTGTTTTTCCTTATACAATTTTTTTCAACCTCTCTAAAGGAGCGGGAGGCCCTCTCTTATAGAGAAACAGAGGGTTCAAGCTTCTTGGAGAAGCTAGAGCAAAGGTTCAAGCTTCTTGGAGAAGCTAGAGCAAAGGTTCAAGCATCTGGGAGAAGCTAGAGCAAAGGTTCAAAAGGTTCAAGTTTCCAGAGAAAGCTAGACCCAAGTTCAAGCATCTGCGCGAAGCTAGAGCAAAGGTTCAAGCTTCTCGGAGAAGCTAGAGCAATTGTAAAAAAGGTTCAAGCTTCCTCAAGAAGCTAAAATGAAGGTTCAAAAGGTTCAAGCTTACTCAAGAAGCTAAAACGAAGGTTCAGAAGGTTCAAGCTTTGTCAAGAAGCCAAAACAAGGGTTCCAAATGTTCAAGCTCCCTCAAGAAGCTAAAACGAAGGTTCAAAAGGTTTAAGCTCACTCAAGAAGCTAAAACGAAGGTTCAAAAGGTTCAAGCTCCCTCAAGAGGCTAAAACGAAGGTTCAAAAGGCTCAAGCTCCCTCAAGAAGCTAAAACGAAGGTTCAGAGGGTTCAAGCTTCCTCAAGAAGCCAAAACAAGGGTTCAAAAGGTACAAGCTTCCTCAAGAAGCTAAAACAAAGGTTCAAAAGGATCAAGCTCCTCAAGATGCTAAAACGATGGTTCAAAAGGTTCAATCCCTCAATAAGCTATAACGAAGGTTCAAAAGGTTCAAGCTCCCCCAAGAAGCTAAAACGAAGGTTCAGAAGGTTCAACTTCCTCAATAAGCTAAAACTAGGGTTCAAAAGGTTCAAGCTCCCTCAAGAAGCTAAACCGAAGGTTCAAAAGGTTCAAGCTCGCTCAAGAAGCTGAAACGAAGGTTCAGAAGGTTCAACTTCCTCAGGAAGCTAAAATAGGGGTTCAAAAGGTTCAAGCTTCCACAAGAAGCTAAAGCGAAGGTTCAAAAGGCTAAAGCTCTCCCAAGAAGCTAAAGCTAAAACAAAGGTTCAAAAGGTTCAAGCTGTCCAAAAACCATGCCAAACGAAAGAGAAAGTTAAGTGGTCCCGAACCGAGGCGCACGGCTGACGGCTCCGAAAAACGGAAACTGGTGTCCAAATGGAAATAGTGGTCTATGACCACGAAAAGTAGCCTATGGCCACTGAGAGATGGTCTACGAGACCTCTCCGTCCCATGGGAAGAGAAAACAGAACCTGGTTGCAAATCGAGGCAAAGCACAAAAGAGTCCCGAGGTCCGGAGGAAGGCTCTCAGGCGAAACTCCGTAACCTCAGAACGAGCACAACATGAGCAATCACCGAGCGGTCAATCGATGACATCTGAATCTTAAGGCCGGTCAAAAATGAGATGTCTACGATTACCCCTCTTTGACAGAACTCGAAAGTCATAAGTGACGGGAGTGAATGTCAAAGCCTGGAGACGACCCATTTTTGACAAGGCCGAAGACTTAGACAAAAGCATGCAAGATAACGAAGATATGTGCTCAAAGGCGGGGGCAAAATGCAAGAACAATGAGCCTATGCAGGTCCTAAAACTCATCAAAAATGGCCTGAAACATGGCTTGGAAGCATGCAAATAAGGGCTCCTTTGTAAGGCCAAAAATGCTAGAAAACAAATCAAGGAGAGAGAGGGTCACCCCTCTCTGATTTTGGCACTCAAAACAGCATGCTAGCCACTGAAAATCCACTGGATTTCAGTGGCTAAAAGGCCAAACAAAGGCCAACACAAATGCTCGAAGGCATGGCTCAAAACAATGTAAAATGAAGCATGCAAGGGGGTAGATGACGCCCAACAGAAAAATGATCTTAAATAAACATTGTTAAGGCCTCAAGGTAAGACTTTTTTCAGTTTAACCGAAGCTCAAAAAAGCTTGCAAGTAAGGGTAAGTGATGGATCAAAATAATGCTAAAAAGAGGGAATAGTGTGTTACCCTTGTAGGTTAAGCAAAACCAGCAGCTTCTTGGATCAAAAATCGGCTCTTTGAGACCTGCCAAGACCCTCCCAGTACCTTTGATCAGTGGTGGAGGTGTGTGGCAATGAGGTGTGGTGTTAAAGGCCAAGAACAAACACCCTCTCTAAGCCTAGAATGTAGAGATATAGAGAGATATATGTGCTTTTCCTTAGACAAAATTTTATTCAACCTCTCTAAAGGAGAGGGAGGCCCTCTCTTATATAGAAACAAGAGCGTTCAAGCTTCTTGGAGAAGCTAGAGCAAAGGTTCAAAAGGTTGAAGGTTCTTGGAGAAGCAACAGCAAAGGGTTCAAGCTTCTTGGAGAAGCTAGAGCAAAGGTTCAAAAGGTTCAAGCTTCCTCAAGAAGCTAAAACGAAGGTTCAAAAGGTTCAAGCTTCCTCAAGAAGCTAAAACGAAGGTTCAGAGGGTTCAAGCTTCCTTAAGAAGCCAAAACAAGGGTTCAAAAGGTTCAAGCTTCCTCACGAAGCTAAAACGAAGGTTCAAAAGGTTCAAGCTCCCTCAAGAAGCTGAAACGAAGGTTCAAAAGGTTCAAGCTCCCTCAAGAAGCTAAAACGAAGGTTCAAAAGGTTCAAGCTCCCTCAAGAAGCTAAAACGAAGGTTCAGAAGGTTCAACTTCCTCAAGAAGCTAAAACAAGGGTTCAAAAGGTTCAAGCTCCCTCAAGAAGCTAAAACGAAGGTTCAAAAGGTTCAAGCTCCCTCAAGAAGCTAAAACGAAGGTTCAAAAGGTTCAAGCTCCCTCAAGAAGCTAAAACGAAGGTTTAGAAGGTTCAACTTCCTCAAGAAGCTAAAATAAGGGTTCAAAAGGTTCAAGCTTCCTCAAGAAGCTAAAACGAAGGTTCAAAAGGTTCAAGCTTCTCAAGAAGCTAAAACAAAGGTTCAAAAGGTTCAAGCTTCCTCAAGAAGCTAGAACGAAGGTTCAGAGGGTTCAAGCCTCCTTAAGAAGCCAAAACAAGGGTTCAAAATGTTCAAGCTTCCTCACAAAGCTAAAACGAAGGTTCAAAAGGTTCAAGCTCCCACAAGAAGCTGAAACGAAGGTTCAAAAGGTTCAAGCCCCCTCAAGAAGCTAAAACGAAGGTTCAAAAGGTTCAAGCTCCCTCAAGAAGCAAAAACGAAGGTTCAGAAGGTTCAACTTCCTCAAGAAGCTAAAATAAGGGTTCAAAAGGTTCAAGCTCCCTAAAGAAGCTAAAACGAAGGTTCAAAAGGTTCAAGCTGTCCAAAAATCGTGCCAAACGGAGAAAGTTAAGCGGTCCCGAAACGAGGCGCACGACCGATGGGTCCGAAAATCGGAAACTGGTCTCCAAACAGGAACAATGGCCTACGACCACGAAAAGTGGCCTACGGCCACTGAGAAATGGTCTCTGAGACCTCTCCCTCCGTTCGGGCAGAGAAAACAGAACCTGGTTCGCAAATCGAGGCAAAACACAAAAGAGTCCTGAGGTCCAGAGGTAAGGCTCTCAGTCGAAACTCCGTAACCTCAGAACGAGCACAACATGCAATCACCGAGCGCTCAATCGATGACATCTGAGTCTTAAGGTCGGTCAAAATGCGGTGTCTACAGTTGCCCCTCTTTGACAGAACTCGAAAGTCATAAGTGACGGAGTGAATGTCAAAGTCCGGAGACGAGCCATTTTTGACAAGGCTGAAGACTTAGACAAAAGCATGCAAGATAACGAAGATATGTGCTCGAAGGCGGGGGCAAAATGCAAGAACAATGAGCCTATGCAGGTCCTAAAACTCATCAAAAATGGCCTGAAACATGGCTTGGAAGCATGCAAATAAGGGCTCCTTTGTAACGCCAAAAATGCTAGAAAACAAAACAAGGAGAGAGATGGTCACTCCTCTCTGATTTTGGCACTCAAAACAGCATGCTAGCCCCTGAAAATCCACTGGATTTCAGTGGCTAAAAGGCCAAACAAAAGCCAACACAAATGCTCTAAGGCATGGCTCAAAACAAGGTAAAATGAAGCATGCAAGGGGGTAGATGACCCCCAATAGAAAAATGATCTTAAACAAACATGTTAAGGGCCTCGAAATAAGACTTTTTCAGTTTAAACCGAAGCTCAAATATGCTTGCAAGTAAGGCTGACAGATGGATCAAAATAATGCCAAAAAGAGGGAATAGTGTTACCCTTGTAGCTTCAGCAAAACCAGCAGCTTCTTGGATCAAAAACCAGTTCTTTGAGACCTCTCAAGACCCTCCAAGAACCTTAGTCAATGGTGGAGGTGTGTGGCAATGAGTGTGGTGTTAAGGCCAAGAACAAGCACCCTCTATAAGCCTAGAATGTAGAGATATAGAGAGATATATGTGCTTTTCCTTAGACAAATTTTTTTCAGCCTCTCTAAAGGAGGGGGAGGCCTCTCTTATAGAGAAACGAGTGGGTTCGAGCTTCTTGGGGAAGCTAGAGCAAAGGTTCAAAAGGTTCAAGCTGCTTGGAGAAGCTAGAGCAAAGGGTTCAAGCTTCCTGGAGAAGCTAGACCAAAGGTTCAAAAGGTTCAAGCTTCCTCAACAAGAACGAAGGTGCAAAAGGTTCAAGCTTCCTCAAGAAGCTAAAACGAAGGTTCAGAGGGTTCAAGCTTCCTCAAGAAGCCAAAACAGGGGTTCAAAAGGTTCAAGCTTCCTCAAGAAGCTAAAACGAAGGTTCAAAAGGTTCAAGCTCCCTCAAGATGCTAAAACGATGGTTCAAAAGGTTCAATCTCCCTCAAGAAGCTAAAACGAAGGTTCAAAAGGTTCAAGCTCCCTCAAGAAGCTAAAACGAAGGTTCAGAAGGTTCAACTTCCTCAAGAAGCTAAAACCAGGGTTCAAAAGGTTCAAGCTCCCTCAAGAAGCTAAAACGAAGGTTCAAAAGGTTCAAGCTCCCTCAAGAAGCTAAAACGAAGGTTCAGAAGGTTCAACTTCCTCAAGAAGCTAAAATAAGGGTTCAAAAGGTTCAAGCTTCCTCAAGAAGCTAAAACGAAGGTTCAAAAGGTTCAAGCTCCCTCAAGAAGCTAAAACGAAGGTTCAAAAGGTTCAAGCTATCCAAAAACCGTGCCAAACGGAGAAAGTTAAGCGGTCCCGAACCGGGTGCACGGCCGACGGCTCTGAAAACCGGAAACTGGTCTCCAAACAGGAACAGTGGTCTACAACCAGGAAAAGTAGCCTACGGCCACTGAGAGAGATCTACGAGACCTCTCCCTCCCTTCGGGAAGGAAAAATAGAACCTGCTTCGCAAATCGAGGCAAAGCACAAAGAGTCCGAGGTTCGGAGGTAAGGCTCTCAGCCGAAACTCCGTAACCTCAGAACGAGCACAACATGCGCAATCACCGAGCGCTCAATCGATGACGTCTGAGTCTTAAGGTAGGTAAAAAATGAGGTGTCTACAGTTGCCCCTCTTTGACAGAACTCGAAAGTCATAAGTGACGGGAGTGAATGTCAAAGCCCGGAGACGACCCATTTTCGACAAGGCCGAAGACTTAGACAAAAGCATGCAAGATAACGAAGATATGTGCCGAAGGTGGGGGCAAAATGAAAGAACAATGAGCCTATGCAGGTCCCAAAACTCATCAAAAATGGCCTGAAACATGGCCTGGAAGCATGCAAATAAGGGCTCCTTTGTAAGGCCAAAAATGCTAGAAAACAAAATAAGGAGAGAGAGAGAGGGTCACCCCTCTCTGATTTTGGCTCTCAAAACAGCATGATAGCCACTGAAAATCCACTGGATTTCAGTGGCTAAAAGGCCAAACAAAGGCCAACACAAATGCTCTAAGGCATGGCTCAAAACAAGGTAAAATGAAGCATGCAAGGGGGTAGATGACCCCCAACAGAAAAATGATCTTAAACAAACATGTTAAGGGCCTCCAAATAAGACTTTTTTCAGTTTAGACTGAAGCTCAAATATGCTTGCAAGTAAGGCTGACAGATGGATTAAAATAATGCTAAGAAGAGGGAATAGTGTGTTACCCTTGTAGCTTCAGCAAAACCAGCTGCTTCTTGTACCAAAAACCAGCTATTTGAGACCTCTCAAGACACTCCAAGAACCTTAGATCATTGGTCGAGGTGTGTGGCTGTGAGGTGTGGTGTTAAAGGCCAAGAACAAACACCCTCTATAAGCCTAGAATGTAGAGATATAGAGAGATATATGTGCTTTTCCTTAGATAAATTTTTTTCACCCTCTCTAAAGGAGAGGGAGGCCCTCTCTTGTAGAGAAACAAGAGGGTTCAAGTTTCTTGGAGAAGCTAGAGCAAAGGTTCAAGCTTCTTGGAGAAGCTAGAGCAAAGGTTCAAAAGGTTCAAGCTTCTTGGAGAAGATAGAGCAAAGGATTCAAGCTTCTCGGAGAAGCTAGAGCATGGGTAAAAAAGGCTCAAGCTTCCTCAAGAAGCTAAAACGAAGGTTCAAAAGGTTCAAGCTTACTCAAGAAGCTAAAACGAAGGTTCAAAAGGTTCAAGCTTCTCAAGAAGCCAAAACGAGGGTTCAAAACGTTCAAGCTCCCTCAAGAAGCCAAAACAAAGGTTCAAAAGGTTCAAGCTCCCTCAAGACGCTAAAATGAAGGTTCAAAAGGCTCAAGCTCCCTCAAGAAGCTGAAACGAAGGTTCAGAAGGTTCAACTTCCTCAAGAAGCTAAAACTAGGGTTCAAAAGGTTCAAGTTTCCTCAAGAAGATAAATGAAGGTTCAAATGAAGCTCTCTCAAGAAGCTAAAACAAAGGTTCAAAAGGTTCAAGCTGTCCAAAAACCGTGCCAAACGGAGAAAGTTAAGCGGTCCCGAACCGAGGCGCACGGCCGATGGCTCCAGAGACCGAAAACTGGTCTCCAAAAAGGAACAGTGGTCTACGACCACGAAAAGCAGCCTACGGCCACTGAGAGATGGTCTACGAGGCCTCTCCCTCCCTTTGGGAAGAGAAAACAAAACCTGGTTCGCAAATCGAGACAAAGCACAAAAGAGTCCTGAGGTCCGGAGGTAAGGCTCTCAGGCGAAACTCCGTAATCTCAGAATGAGCACAACACGCGCAATCACCAAGCGGTCAATCGATGACGTCTGAGTCTTAAGGTTGGTCAAAAATGTGCTGTCTACAGTTTCCCCTTTTTGACAGAACTCGAAAGTCACAAGTGACGGGAGTGAATGTCAAAGCCCAGAGACGACCGATTTTTGACAAGGCCGAAGACTTAAACAAAAGCATGCAAGATAACGAAGATATGTTCTCGAAGGTGGGGGCAAAATGCAAGAACAATGAGCCTATGCAGGTCCTAAAACTCATCAAAAATGGCCTGAAACATGGCTTGGAAGCATGCAAATAAGGGCTCCTTTGTAAGGCCAAAAATGCTAGAAAACAAAACAAGGAGAGAGAGGGTCCCCCCTCTCTGATTTTGGCACTGAAAACAGCATGCTAGCCACTGAAAATCCACTGGATTTCAGTGGCTAAAAGGCCAAATAAAGGCCAACACAAATGCTCGAAGGCATGGCTCAAAACAAGGTAAAATGAAGCAGGCAAGGGGGTAGATGACGCCCAACAGAAAAATGATCTTAAACAAACATGATAAGGGCCTCAAAATAAGACTTTTTTCAGTTTACACCGAAGCTCAAATATGCTTGCAAGTAAGGCTAAGAGATGGATCAAAATAATGCTAAAAGAGAGAATAGTGTGTTACCCTTGTAGGTTCAGCAAAACCAGCAGCTTCTTGGATCAAAAACCAGCACTTTGAGACCTCCCAAGACCCTCCCAGTACCTTAGACCAATGGTGGAGGTGTGTGGCAATGAGGTGTGGTGTTAATGGCCAAGAACAAACACCCTCTGTAAGCCTAGAATGTAGAGATATAGAGAGATATATGTGCTTTTCCTTAGACAAATTTTTTTCAACCTCTCTAAAGGAGAGGGAGGCCCTCTCTTATAGAGAAACAAGAGGGTTCAAGCTTCTTAGAGAAGCTAGGGCAAAGGTTCAAAAGGTTCAAGCTTCTTGGAGAAGCTAGAGCAAAGGGTTCAACCTCCTTGGAGAAACTAGAGCAAAGGTTCAAAAGGTTCAAGCTTCCTCAAGAAGCTAAAACAAAGGTTCAAAAGGTTCAAGCTTCCTCAAGAAGCTAAAATGAAGGTTCGGAGGATTCAAGCTTCCTCAAGAAGCCAAAACAAGGGTTTAAAAGGTTCAAGCTTCCTCACGAAGCTAAAACGAAGGTTCAAAAGGTTCAAGCTCCCTCAAGAAGTTGAAACGAAGGTTCAAAAGATTCAAGCTCCCTCAAGAAGCTAAAACGAAGGTTCAAAAGGTTCAAGCTCCCTCAAGAAGCTAAAACGAAGGTTCAGAAGGTTTAACTTCCTCAAGAAGCTAAAACAAGGGTTCAAAAGGTTCAAGCACCCTCAATAAGCTAAAACGAAGGTTCAAAAGGTTAAACTCCCTCGGGAAGCTAAAACGAAGGTTCAAAAGGTTCAACCTGCCTCAAGAAGCCAAAACGAAGGTTCAGAAGGTTCAACTTCCTCAAGAAGCTAAAATAAGGGTCTAAAAGGTTCAAGCTTCCTCAAGAAGGAAAAAGGAAAGTTCAAAAGGTTCAAGCACCCTCAAGAAGCTAAAACGAAGGTTCAAAAGGTTCAAGTTGTCCAAAAAGCGTGCCAAACGGAGAAAGTTAAGCGGTCCCAAACCGAGCCGCACGACCGACGGCTCTGGAAATCAGAAACTGGTCTCCAAACAGGAACAGTGGTCTACAGCCACGAAAAGTGGCCTACGGCCACTTAGAGATTTTCTACGAGACCTCTCCCTCCCTTCGGGCAAAGAAAACAGAACCTAGTTCGCAAATCGAGGCAAAGTACAAAAGCGTCCCGAGGTCCGGATGTAAGGCTCTCAGCCGAAACTCCGTAACCTCAGAACGAGCACAACATGCGCAATCACCGAGCGCTCAATCGATGACGTCTGAGTCTTAAGGTAGGTCAAAAATGGGGTGTCTACAGTTGCCCCTCTTTGACAGAACTCGCAAATGATAAGTGACGGGAGTGAATGTCAAAGCCCGGAGACGACCCTTTTTTGACAAGGCTGAAGACTTAGACAAAAGCATGTAAGACAACGAAGATATGTGCTCGAAGGGGGGGGGAAATGCAAGAACAATGGGCCTATGCAGGTCCTAAAACTCATCAAATATGGCCTGAAACATGGCTTGGACGCATGCAAATAAGGGCTCCTTTGTAAGGCCAAAAATGTTAGAAAACAAAACAAGGAGAGAGAGGGTCACCCCTCTCTGATTTTGGCACTCAAAATAGCATGCTAGCCACTGAAAATCCACTGGATTTCAGTGGCTAAAAGGCCAAACAAAAGCCAACAGAAATGCTCTAAGGGATGGCAAAAAACAAGGTAAAATGAAGCATGCAAGAGGGTAGATGACCCCCAACAGAAAAATGATCTTAAACAAACATGTTAAGGGCTCAAAATAAGGCTTTTTTCAGTTTAAACCGAAGCTCAAATATGCCTGCAAGTAAGGCTAAGAGATGGATCAAAATAATGCTAAAAAGAGGGAATAGTGTGTTACCCATGTTGGTTCAGCAAAACCAGCAGCTTCTTGGATCAAAAACCAGCTCTTTGAGACCTCTCAAGACCCTCCCGGTGCCTTAGATCAATGGTGGAGATGTGTGACAATGAGGTGTGGTGTTAAAGGCCAAGAACAAACACCCTCTCTAAGCCTAGAATGTAGAGATATGGAGAGATATATGTGCTTTTCCTTAGACAAATTTTTTTCAACCTCTCTAAAGGAGAGTGAGGCCCTCTCTTATAGAGAAACAAGAGGGTTCGAGCTTCTTGGAGAAGCTAGAGCAAAGGTTCAAGCTTCTTGGAGAAGCTAGAGCAAAGGGTTCAAGCTTCTTGGAGAAGCTAGAGGAAAGGTTCAAAAGGTTCAAGCTTCCTCAAGAAGCTAAAATGAAGGTGCAAAAGGTTCAAGCTTTCTCAAGAAGCTAAAACGAAGGTTCAGAGGTTCAAGCTTCCTCAAGAAACAAGAGGGTTCAAGCCCTCTCTTATAGAGAAACAAGAGGTTCGAGCTTCTTGGAGAAGCTAGAGCAAAGGTTCAAGCTTCTTGGAGAAGCTAGAGCAAAGGGTTCAAGCTTCTTGGAGAAGCTAGAGGAAAGGTTCAAAAGGTTCAAGCTTCCTCAAGAAGCTAAAATGAAGGTGCAAAAGGTTCAAGCTTTCTCAAGAAGCTAAAACGAAGGTTCAGAGGTTCAAGCTTCCTCAAGAAACCAAAACAAGGGTTCAAAACGTTCAAGCTTCCTCAACAACTAAAACGAAGGTTCAAAAGGTTCAAGCTCTCTCAAGAAGCCAAAACGATGATTCAAAAGGTTCAATCTCCCTCAAGAAGCTAAAACGAAGGTTCAAAAGGTTCAAGCTCCCTCAAGAAGCTAAAACGAAGGTTCAGAAGGTTCAACTCCTCAAGAAGCTAAAACGACGGTTCAAAAGGTTCAACCTCCCTCAAGAAGCTAAAACGAAGGTTCAAAAGGTTCAAGATCCTGCCAGAAGCTAAAACGAAGGTTCAAAAGGTTCAAGCTCCCTCAAGAAGCTAAAACGAAGGTTCAGAAGGTTCAAGCTCCCTCCAGAAGTTAAAACCAAGGTTCAAAAGGTTTAAGCTTCCTCAAGAAGCTAAAACGAAGGTTCAAAAGGTTCAAGCTCCCTCAAGAAGCTAAAACTAAGGTTCAAAAGGTTCAAACTGTCCAAAAACCATGCCAAACGGAGAAAGTTAAGCGGTCCCGAACTGAGGCGCACGGCCAACGGCTCCGAAAAATGAAAACTGGTCTCCAAACGAGAACAGTGGTCTACGACCACGAAAAGTAGCCTACGGCCACTGAGAGATGGTCTACGAGACCTCTCCCTCCCTTCGGGAAGAGAAAACAGAACCTGGTTTGCAAATCGAGGCAAAGCACAAAAGAGTCCCGAGGTCTGGAGATAAGGCTCTCAGCCGAAACTTCGCAACCTCAGAACGAGCACAACATGCGCAATCACCAAGCGCTCAATCGATGACGTCTGAGTCTTAAGGTAGGTCAAAAATGGGGTGTCTATAGTTGCCCCTCTTTGACAGAACTCGCAAATCATAAGTGACGGGAGTGAATGTCAAAGCCCGGAGACGACCCTTTTTTGACAAGGCTGAAGACTTAGACAAAAGCATGTAAGACAACGAAGATATGTGCACGAAGGCGGGGGCAAAATGCAAGAACAATGGGCCTATGCAGGTCCTAAAACTCATCAAATATGGCCTGAAACATGGCTTGGACGCATGCAAATAAGGGCTCCTTTGTAAGGCCAAAAATGTTAGAAAACAAAACAAGGAGAGAGAGGGTCACCCCTCTCTGATTTGGGCACTCAAAATAGCATGCTAGCCACTGAAAATCCACTGGATTTCAGTGGCTAAAAGGCCAAACAAAAGCCAACAGAAATGCTCTATGGCATGGCTCAAAACAAGGTAAAATGAAGCATGCAAGGGGGTAGATGACCCCCAACAGAAAAATGATCTTAGACAAACATGTTAAGGGCCTCAAAAGAAGGCTTTTATCAGTTTACACCGAATCTCAAATATGCTTGCAAGTAAAGCTAAGAGATGGAGCAAAATAATGCTAAAAAGAGGGAATAGTATGTTACCCTTGTAGCTTCAGCAAAACCAGCAGCAATTTTGAACCAAAAACCAGCTCTTTGAGACCTCTCAAGACCCTCCAAGAGCCTTAGATCAATGGTGGAGGTGTGTGGCAATGAGGTGTAGTGTTAAAGGCCAAGAACAAACGCCCTCTCTAAGCCTAGAATGTAGAGATATAGAGAGATATATGTGTTTTTCCTTAGACAAATTTTTTTCAACCTCTCTAAAGGAGAGGGAGGCCCTCTCTTATAGAGAAACAAGAGGGTTCGAGCTTCTTGGAGAAGCTAGAGCAAAGGTTCAAGCTTCTTGGAGAAGCTAGAGAAAAGGTTCAAAAGGTTCAAGCTTCTTGGAGAAGCTAAAGCAAAGGGTTCAAGCTTCTCGGACAAGCTACAACAAAGGTTCAAAAGGTTCAAGCATCCTCAAGAAGCTAAAACGAAAGTGCAAAATGTTCAAGCTTCTTCAAGAAGCTAAAACGAAGGTTCAGAAGGTTCAAGCTTCCTCAAGAAGCCAAAACAAGGGTTCAAAAGGTTCAAGCTCCCTCAAGAAGCTAAAACGAAGGTTCAAAAGGTTCAAGCTCCCTCAAGATGCTAAAACGAAGGTTCAGAAGGTTCAACTTCCTCAAGAAGCTAAAATGAGGGTTCAAAAGGTTCAAGCTTCCTCAAGATGCTAAGACGAAGGTTCAAAAGGTTAAAGCTTCCTCAATAAGCTAAAACGAAGGTTCAAATGTTCAAGCTCCCTGAAGAAGCTAAAACGAAGGTTCAAAAGGTTCAAGCTGTCCAAAAATCATGCCAAACGGAGAAAGTTAAGCGTCCCGAACCGAGCCGCACGGCCGACGATAATCAGAAACTGGTCTCCAAACGGGAACAGTGGTCTAGGACCATGAAAAGTAGCCTACGGCCACTGAGAGATGGTCTACGAGACCTCGCCCTCCCTTCGGGAAGAGAAAACAGAACCTGGTTCGCAAATCGAGGCAAAGCACCAAAGAGTCCTGAGGTCCGGAGGTAAGGCTCTCAGCCAAAACTCCGTAACCTCAGAACGAGCACAACATGCGCAATCACCGAGCGCTCAATCGATGACATCTGAGTCTTAAGATCGGTCAAAAATGGGGTGTCTACAATTGTCCTTCTTTGACAGAACTCGAAAGTCATAAGTGACGGGAGTGAATGTCAAAGCCCGGAGATGACCCATTTTCGACAAGGCCGAAGACTTAGACAAAAGCATGCAAGATAACGAAGATATGTGCTCGAAGGTGGGGGTAAAATGCAAGAACAATGAGACTATGCAGGTCCTAAAACTCATCAAAAATGGCCTGAAACATGGCTTGGAAGCATGCAAATAAGGGCTCATTTGTAAGGCCAAAAATGCTAGAAAACAAAAAAAGGAGAGAAAGGGTCACCCCTCTCTGATTTTGGCACTCAAAATAGCATGCTAGCCACTGAAAGTCCACTGGATTTCAGTGGCTAAAAGGCCAAACAAAGGCCAACACGAATGCTCTATGGCATGGCTCAAAACAAGGTAAAATGAAGCATGAAAGGGGGTAGATGACCCCCAACAGAAAAATGATCTTAAACAAACATGTTAAGAGCCTCAAAATAAGACTTTTTTCAGTTTACACCGAAGCTCAAATATGCTTGCAAGTAAGGCTAAGAGATGGATCAAAATAATGCTAAAAAGAGGGAATAGTGTGTTACCCTTGTAGCTTCCGCAAAACCAACAGCTTCTTGGACCAAAAACCAGCTCTTTGAGGCCTCTCAAGACCCTCCAAGAACCTTAGATCAATGGTGGAGGTGTGTGGCTATGAGGTGTGGTGTTAAAGGCCAAGAACAAACACCCTCTCTAAGCCTAGAATGTAGAGATATAGAGAGAGATGTATGTGCTTTTCCTTAGATAAATTTTTTTCAACCTCTCTAAAGGAGAGGGAGGCCCTCTCTTATAGAGAAACAAGAGGGTTCACGCTTCTTGGAGAAGCTAGAGCAAAGGTTCAAGCTTCTAAGAGAAGCTAGAGCAAAGGTTCAAAAGGTTCAAGCTTCTTGGAAAAGCTAGAGCAAAGGGTTCAAGCTTCTTGGAGAAGCTAGAGCAAAGGTTCAAAAGGTTCAAGCTTCCTCAAGAAGCAAAAATGAAGGTTCAAAAGGTTCAACCTTCCTCAAGAAGACAAAACAAGGGTTCAAAAGGTTCAAGCTCCCTGAGGAAGCTAAAATGAACGTTCAAAAGGTTCAAGCTCCCTCAAGAAGCTAAAACGAAGGTTCAGAAGGTTTAACTTCCTCAAGAAGCTAAAACGAGGGTTCAAAAGGTTCAAGCTTCCTCAAGAAGCTAAAACGAAGGTTCAAAAGGTTCAAGCTCCCACAAGAAGCTAAAATGAAGGTTCAAAAGGTTCAAGATGTCCAAAACCGTGCCAAACGGAGAAAGTTAAGCGGTCTCGAACCGAGGCGCACGACCGACGGCTCCGAAAACTGGAAATTGGTCTCCAAACGGGAACAGTGGTCTACGACCAAGAAAAGTAGCCTACGGCCATTGAGAGATGGTCTATGAGACCTCTCCCTACCTTCGGGAAGAGAAAATAGAACCTGGTTCGCAAATCGAGGCAAAGCACAAAAGAGTCCCGAGGTCCGGAGGTAAGGCTCTCAGCCGAAACTCCATAACCTCATAACGAGCACAACATGCGCAATCACCGAGTGCTCAATCGATGATGTTTGAGTCTTAAGGTCGATCAAATATGGGGTGTCTACAGTTACCCCTCTTTGACAGAACTCGAAAGTCATAAGTGACGGGAGTGAATGACCAGGCTCGAAGACGACCCATTTTTGATAAGGCCGAAGACTGAGAAAAAAGCATGCAAGATAACAAAGATATGTGCTCGAAGGCGAGGGCAAAATGCAAAAACAATGAGCCTATGCAGGTCCTAAAACTCATCAAAAATGGCATGAAACATGGCTTGGAAGCATGCAAATAAGGGCTCCTTTGTAAGGCCAAAAATGCTAGAAAACAAAACAAGGAGAACGAGGGTCACCCCTCTCTGATTTTGGCACTCAAAAAAGCATGCTAGGCACTGAAAATCTACGGGATTTCAGTGGCTAAAAGGCCAAACAAAGGCCAACCCAAATGCTCTATGGCATGGCTCAAAACAAGGTAAAATGAAGCATGCAAGGGGGTAGATGACCCCCAACAGAAAAATGATCTTAGACAAACATGTTAAGGGCCTCAAACGAAGGCTTTTATCAGTTTACACCGAATCTCAAATATGCTTGCAAGTAAGGCTAAGAGATGGAGCAAAATAATGCTAAAAAGAGGGAATAGTATGTTACCCTTGTAGCTTCAGCAAAACCAGCAGCTTCTTGGACCAAAAACCAGCTCTTTGAGACCTCTCAAGACCCTCCAAGAGCCTTAGATCAATGGTGGAGGTGTGTGGCAATGAGGTGCAGTGTTAAAGGCCAAGAACAAACGCCCTCTCTAAGCCTAGAATGTAGAGATATAGAGAGATATATGTGCTTTTCCTTAGACAAATTTTTTTCAACCTCTCTAAAGAAGAGTGAGGCCCTCTCTTATAGAGAAACAAGAGGGTTCGAGCTTCTTGGAGAAGCTAGAGCAAAGGTTCAAGCTTCTTGGAGAAGCTAGAGAAAAGGTTCAAAAGGTTCAAGCTTCTTGGAGAAGCTAGAGCAAAGGTTCAAAAGGTTAAATCTTCTTGGAGAAGCTAGAACAAAGGCTCAAAAGGTTCAAGCTTCCACAAAAAGCTAAAACGAAGGTTCAAAAGGTTCAAGCTTCCTCAACAAGGTAAAACGAAGGTTCAGATGGTTCAAGCTTCCTCAAGAGGCCAAAACAAGGGTTCAAAAGGTTCAAGCTCCCTCAAGAAGCTAAAACGAAGGTTCAAAAGCTTCAAGCTCCCTCAAGAAGCTAAAACAAAGGTTCAAAAGCTTCAAGCTATCCAAAAACTGTGCCAAACGGAGAAAGCTAAGCGGTCCCGAACCGAGGCGCACGGCCGACGGCTCCAAAAACTGAAAACTGGTCTCCAAATGGGAACAGTGGCCTACGACCATGAAAAGTAGCCTACGGCCACTGAGAGATGGTCTGCAAGACCTCTCCCTCCCTTCGGGAGGAGAAAACAGAACCTTGTTCGCAAATCGAGGCAAAGCACAAAAGAGTCCTGAAGTCCGGAGGTAAGGCTCTCAGCCGAAACTCCGTAACCTAAGAACGAGCACAACATGCGCAATCAACGAGCGCTCAATCGATGACGTCTGAGTCTTAAGGTCGGTCAAAAATGGGGTGTCTACAGTTGCCCCTCTTTGACAGAACTCGAAAGTCATAAGTGACGGGAGTGAATGTCAAAGCCTGGAGACGACCCATTTTTGACAAAGCCGAACACTTAGACAAAAGCATGCAAGTTAACGTAGATATGTGCTCGAAGGCGGAGGCAAAATGCAAGAACAATGAGCCTATGCAGGTCCTAAAACTCATCAAAAATGGCCAGAAACATGGCTTGGAAACATGCAAATAAGGGCTCCTTTGTAAGGCCAAAAATGCTAGAAAAAAAAATAAGGAGAGAGTGGGTGACCCCTCTCTGATTTTGGCACTCAAAACAGCATGCTAGCCACTGAAAATCCACTGGATTTCAGTGGCTAAAAGGCCAAACAAAGGCCAACACAAATGCTCTAAGGCATGGATCAAAACAAGGTAAATGAGGCATGCAAGGGGGTAGATGACCCCCAACAGAAAAATGATCTTGAACAAACATGTTAAGGGCCTCAAAATAAGACTTTTTTCAGTTTACACCAAAGCTCAAATATACCTGCAAGTAAGACTAAGAGATGGATCAAAATAATGCCAAAAAGAGGGAATAGTGTGTTACCCTTGTAGCTTCAGCAAAACCAGCAGCTTCTTGGAACAAAAACCAACTCCTTGAGACCTCTTAAGACCCCCCAAGAACCTTAGATCAATGGTGGAGGTGTGTGGCTATGAGGTGTCGTGTTAAAGGCCAAGAACAAACACCCTCTCTAAGCCTAGAATGTAGAGATATAGAGAGATATATGTACTTTTCCTTAGACAAATTTTTTCCACCTCTCTAAAGGAGAGGCAGGCCCTCTCTTACAAAGAAACAAGAGGGTTCAAGCTTCTTGGAGATGCTAGAGCAAAGGTTCAAAAGGTTCAAGCTTCTTGGAGAAGCGAGAGCAAGGGTTCAAAAGGTTCAAGCTTCCTCAAGAAGCTAAAACGAAGGTTCAAACGGTTCAAGCTTCCTGAAGAAGCTAAAACGAAGTTTCAGAGGGTTCAAGCATCCTCAAGAAGCCAAAACCGGGGTTCAAAAGGTTCAACCTTCCTCAAGAAGCTAAAACGAAGGTTCAAAAGGTTGAAGCTCCCTCAAGAAGCTAAAACGAAGGTTCAAAAGGTTCAAGCTCCCTCAAGAAGCTAAAACGAAGGTTCAAATGGTTCAAGCTCCCTCAAGATGCTAAAACGAAGGTTCAGAAGGTTCAACTTCCTCAAGAAGCGAAAACAAGGGTTCAAAAGGTTCAAGCTTCCTCAAGAAGCTTAAACGAAGGTTCAAAAGGTTCAAGCTCCCTCAAGATGCTAAAACCAAGGTTCAAAAGGTTCAAGCTTCCTCAAGAAGCTAAAACGAAGGTTCAAAAGGTTCAAGCTCCCTCATGAAGCTAAAACGAAGGTCCAGAAGGTTCAACTTCCTCAAGAAGCTAAAACAAGGGTTCAAAAGGTTCAAGCTTCCTCAAGAAGCTAAAACGAAGGTTCAAAAGGTTCAAGCTCGCTCAAGAAGCTAAAACGAAGGTTAAAAAGGTTCAAGCTGTCCAAAAACCATGCCAAATGGAGAAAGTTAAGTGGTCTCGAACCGAGGTGCACAACCGACGGCTCCGAAAACCAGAAACCGGTCTCCAAACGGGAACAGTGTTCTACGACCACGAAAAGTAGCCTATGGCCACTGAGAGATGGTCTACGAGACCTCTCCCTCCCTTCGGGAAGAGAAAACAAAACCTGGTTTGTAAATCGAGACAAAGCACAAAAGAGTCTCGAGGTCCGGAGGTAAGGCTCTCAGCCGAAATTCCGTAACCTCAGAACGAGCACAACATGCGCAATCACCGAGCACTCAATCGATGCCGTCTGAGTCTTAAGGTCGGTCAAAATGGGGTGTCTACAGTTGCCCCTCTTTGACAGAACTCGAAAGTCATAAGTGACGGGAGTGAATGTCGAAGCCCGGAGACGACCCATTTTTGACAAGGCCGAAGACTTAGACAAAAGCATGCAAGATAACGAAGATATGTGCTCAAAGGCGAGGGCAAAATGCAAGAACAATGAGCCTATGTAGGCCCTAAAACTCATCAAAAATGGCCTGAAACATGGCTTGGAAGCATGCAAATAAGGGCTCCTTTGTAAGGCCAAAAATGCTAGAAAACAAAACAAGGAGAACGAGGGTCACCCCTCTCTGATTTTGGAACTCAAAACAGCATGCCAGCCACTGAAAATCCACTGGATTTCAAGGGCTAAAAGGCCAAACAAAGGCCAACATATATGCTCTAGGGCATGGCTCAAAACAAGGTAAAATGATGCATGCAAGGGGGTAGATGACCCCCAACAGAAAAATGATATTTAACAAACATGTTAAGGGCCTCAAAATAAGACTTTTTTCAGTTTACACCGAAGCTCAAATATGCTTGCAAGTAAGGCTAAGAGATGGATCAAAATAATGCTAAAAAGAGCGAATAGTGTGTTACCCTTGTAGCTTCAGCAAAACCAACAACTTCTTGGTCCAAAAACCAGCTCTTTGAGACCTCTCAAGACCCTCCAAGAACCCTAGATCAATGGTGGCGGTGTGTGGCTATGAGGTGTGGTGTTAAAGGCCAAGAACAAACACCCTCTCTAAGCCTAGAATGTAGAGATACAGAGAGATATATGTGATTTTCCTTAGCCAAATTTTTTTCAACCTCTCTAAAGGAGAGGGAGGCCCTCTCTTATAGAGAAACAAGAGGGTTCAAGCTTCTTGGAGAAGCTAGAGCAAAGGTTCAAAAGGTTCAAACTTTTTCGAGAAGCTAGAGCAAAGGGTTCAAGCTTCTTGGAGAAGATAGAGCAAAGGTTCAAAAGGTTCAAGCTTCTTGGAGAAGCTAGGGCAAAGTTCAAAAGGTTCAAGCCTCCACAAGAAGCTAAAATGAAGGTTCAAAAGGTTCAAGCTTCCTCAAGAAGCTAACACGAAGGTTCAGAAGGTTCAAGCTTCCTCAAGAGGCCAAAACAAGGGTTCAAAAGGTTCAAGCCCCCTCAAGAAGCTAAAACGAAGGTTCAAAAGGTTCAAGCTCCCTCAAGAAGCTAAAACGAAGGTTCGGAAGGTTCAACTTCCTCAAGAAGCTAAAACAAGGGTTTAAAAGGTTCAAGCTTCCTCAAGAAGTTAAAACAAAGGTTCAAGCTTCCTCAAGAAGCTAAAATGAAGGTTCAAAAGGTTCAAGCTCCCTCAAGAAGCTAAAACGAAGGTTCAAAAGGTTCAAGCTGTCCAAAAACCGTGCCAAACGGAGAAAGCTAAGCGGTCCCGAACCGAGGCGCACGGCCGACTCCTCCGAAAGCCGGAAACTGGTCTCCAAACGGGAACAGTGGTCTACGACCACGAAAAGTAGCCTACGGCCACCGAGAGATGGTCTACGAGACCTCTCCCTCCCTTCGGGAAGAGAAAACAGAACCTTGTTCGCAAATCGAGGCAAAGCACAAAAGAGTCCCGAGGTCCAGAGGTAAGGCTCTCAGCCGAAACACTGTAACCTCAGAACGAGCACAACATGCGCAATCACCGAGCGCTCAATCGATGACGTCTGAGTCTTAAGGTCGGTCAAAAACAGGGTGTCTACAGTTGCCCCTCTTTCACAGAACTCGAAAGTCATAAGTGACGGGAGTGAATGTCAAAGCCCGGAGACGACCCATTTTTTACAAGGCCGAAGAGTTAGACAAAAGCATGCAAGTTAACGAAGATATGTGCTCGAAGGCGGGGGCATAATGCAAGAATAATGAGCCTATGCAGGTCCTAAAACTTATCAAAAATGTCTGAAACATGGTTTGGAAGCATGCAAATAAGGGCTCCTTTGTAAGGCCAAAAATGCTAGAAAACAAAACAAGGAGAGAGAGGGTCACCCCTCTCTGATTTTGGCACTCAAAATAGCATGATAGCCACAGAAAATCCACTAGATTTCAGTGGCTAAAAGGCCAAACAAAGGCCAACACAAATGCTCTAAGGCATGGCTCAAAACGAGGTAAAATGAAGCATGCAAGGGGGTAGATGATCCCCGATAGAAAAATGATCTTAAACAAACATGTTAAGTGCCTCAAAATAAGAGTTTTTTCAGTTTACACCGAAGCTCAAATATGCTTGCAAGTAAGGCTAAGAGATGGATCAAAATAATGCTAAAAGAGGGAATAGTGTGTTACCCTTGTAGCTTCAGCAAAACCAGCAGCTTCTTGGACCAAAAACCAGCTCTTTGAGACCTCTCAAGACCCTTCAAGAACCCTAGATCAATGGTGGAGGTGTGTGGCTATGAGGTGTGGTGTTAAAGGCCAAGAACAAACACTCTGTCTAAGCTTGGAATGTAGAGATATAGAGATATATGTGCTTTTCCTTAGACAAATTTTTTTCAACCTCTCTAAAGGAGAGGGAGGCCCTCTCTTATAGAGAAACAAGAGGGTTCAAGCTTCTTGGAGAAGCTAGAGCAAAGGTTCTAAAGGTTCAAGCTTCCTCAAGAAGCTAAAATGAAGGTTCAAAAGATTCAAGCTTCCTCAAGAAGCTAAAACGAAGGTTCAGAGGGTTCAAGGTTCCTGAAGAAGCCAAAACAAGGGTTCAAAAGGTTCAAGCTTCCTCAAGAAGCTAAAACGAAGGTTCAAAAGGTTCAAGCTCCCTCAAGAGGCTAAAACGAGGGTTCAAAAGGTTCAAGCTCCCTCAAGAAGCTAAAACGAAGGTTCAAAAGGTTCAAGCTCCCTTAAGAAGCTAAAACGAAGGTTCAAATAGTTCAAGCTCCCTCAAGAATCTAAAACGATGGTTCAAAAGGTTCAAGCTCCCTCAAGAAGCTAAAACGAAGGTTTAGCAGGTTCAACTTCCTCAAGAAGCTAAAACAAGGGTTCAAAAGGATCAAGCTTCCTCAAGAAGATAAAATGAAGGTTCAAAAGGTTCAAGCTCCCTCAAGAAGCTAAAACAAAGGTTTAAAAGGTTCAAGCTATCCAAAAATTGTGCCAAACGGAGAAAGTTAAGCGGTCCCGAACCGAGGCGGACAGCCGACGGCTCCGAAAATTGGAAACTGGTCTCCAAACGGGAACAGTGGTCTACGACCACGAAAAGTAGCCTACGGCCACTGAGAGAAGGTCTACGAGACCTCTCCCTCCCTTCGGGAAGAGAAAATAGAACCTGGTTCGCAAATCGAGACAAAGCACAAATGAGTCCCAAGGTCCGGAGGTAAGGCTCTCAGCCGAAACTCCGTAACCTCAGAACGAGCACAACATGCACAATCACCGAGCGCTCAATCGATGACGTCTGAGTCTTAAGGTCGATCAAAAATGGGGTGTCTACAATTGCCCCTCTTTGACAGAACTCGAAAGTCATAAGTGACGGGAGTGAATGTCAAAGCCCGGAGACGACCCATTTTTGACAAGGCCGAAGACTTAGACAAAAGCATGCAAGATAATGAAGATATGTGCTCGAAGGCGGGGGCAAAATGCAAGAACAATGAGCCTATGCAGGTTCTAAAACTCATAAAAAATGGCCTGAAACATGGCTTGGAAGCATGCAAATAAGGGCTCATTTGTAAGGCCAAAAATGCTAGAAAACAAAACAAGGAGAGAGAGGGTCACCCCTCTCTGATTTTGGCACTCAAAATAGCATGCTAGCCACCGAAAATCCACTAATAGCATGCTAGCCACAGAAAATCCACTGGATTTCAGTGGCTAAAAGGCCAAACAAAGGCAAACACAAATGCTCTAAGGCATGGCTCAAAACAAGGTAAAATGAAGCATGCAAGGGGGTAGATGACCCCCAACAGAAAAATGATCTTAAACAAACATGTTAACGGAAGCTTGAACCTTTTGAACCTTCTGAACCTTCGTTTTAGCTTCTCGAGGGAGCTTGAACCTTTTGAACCTTGGTTTTAGCTTCTTGAGGGAGCTTGAACCTTTAGAACCTTCTTTTTAGCTTCTTGAGAGAGCTTAGACCTTTTGAACCTTCGTTTTAACTTCTTGAGGAAGTTGAACCTTCTGAACCTTCGTTTTAGCTTCTTGAGGGAGCTTGAACCTTTTGAACCTTCGTTTTAGCTTCTTGAGGGAGCTTGAACCTTTTGAACCTTCGTTTTAGCTTCTTGAGTAAGCTTGAACCTTTTGAGCCCTTGTTTTAGCTTCTTGAGGAAGTTGATCCTTCTAAACCTTCGTTTTAGCTTCTTGAGGGAGCTTGAACCTTTTGAACCCTCGTTTTAGCTTCTTGAGGGAGCTTGAACCTTTTGAACCCTTGTTTTGGCCTCTTGAGGAAGCTTGAACCTTCGTGTTAGCTTCTTGAGGAAGCTTGAACCTTTTGAATCTTCATTTTAGCTTCTTGTGGAAGCTTGAACCTTTTGAGCTTTGCTCTAGCTTCTCCAAGAAGCTTGAACCCTTTGCTCTAGCTTCTCCAAAAAGCTTGAACCTTTTGAACCTTTTCTCTAGCTTCTCCAAGAAGCTTGAACCCTCTTGTTTCTCTATAAGAGAGGGCCTCCCTCTCCTTTGGAGAGGTTGAGAAAAATTTGTCTAAGGAAAAACACATATATCTCTCTATATCTGTACATTCTAGGCTTAGAGAGGGTGTTTGTTCTTGGCCTTTAACACCACACCTCATAGCCACACACCTCCACCATTGATCTATGGTTCTTGGAGGGTCTTGAGAGGTCTCAAAGAGCTGGTTTTTGGACCAAGAAGCTGCTGGTTTTGCTGAAGCTACAAGGGTAACACACTATTCCCTCTTTTTAGCATTATTTTGATCCATCTCTTAGCCTTACTTGCAAGCATATTTGAGCTTCGGTGTAAACCGAAAAAAGTCTTATTTTGAGGCCGTTAACATGTTTGTTAATGATCATTTTTTTGTTGGGGGTCATCTACCCCCTTGCATGCTTCATTTTACCTTGTTTTGGGCCATGCCTTAGAGCATATGTGTTGGCCTTTGTTTGGCCTCTTAGCCACTGAAATCCAGTGGATTTTTAGTGGCTAGCATGTTGTTTTGAGTGCCAAAATCAGAGAGGGGTGACTCTCGTTCTCCTTGTTTTGTTTTCTAGCATTTTTGGCATTACAAAGGAGCCCTTATTTGCATGCTTCCAAGAGTTTTAGGACCTGCAGAGGCTCATTGTTCTTGCATTCTGCCCTCGCCTTCGAGCATATATCTTCGTTGTCTTGCATGCTTTTGTCTAAGCCTTCGGCCTTGTCAAAAATGGGTCGTCTCCGGGCTTTGACATTCACTCCCGTCACTTATGACTTTCGAGTTCTGCCAAAGAGGGGCAACTATAGACACCCCATTTTTGACCGACCTTAAGACTCAGACGTCATCGATTGAGCGATTGGTGATTGCGCATGTTGTGCTCATTCTGAGGTTATGGAGTTTCGGCTGAGAGCCTTACCTCCGGACCTCGGGACTCTTTTGTGCTTTGCCTTGATTTGCGAATCAGGTTTTGTTTTCTCTTCCCGAAGGGAGGGAGAGGTCTCGTAGACCATCTCTCAGCTTGAACCTTTTGAACCTTCGTTTTAGGTTCTTGAGGGAGCTTGAACCTTTTGAACCTGCGTTTTAGCTTCTCGAGGAAGCTTGAACCTTTTGAACCCTTGTTTTAGCTTCTTGAGGAAGTTGAACCTTCTGAACCTTCGTTTTAGCTTCTTGAGGGAGCTTGAACCTTTTGAACCTTCGTTTTAGCTTCTTGAGGGAGCTTGAACCTTTTGAACCTTGGTTTTAGAATCTTAAGGGAGCTTGAACCTTTTGAACCTTCGTTTTAGCTTCTTGAGGAAGCTTGAACCTTTTGAACCCTTGTTTTAGCTTCTTGAGGAAGTTGAACCTTCTGAACCTTCGTTTTAACTTCTTGAGGGAGCTTGAACCTTTCGAACCTTCGTTTTAGAATCTTAAGGGAGCTTGAACCTTTTGAACCTTCGTTTTAGCTTCTTGAGGAAGCTTGAACCTTTTGAACCCTTGTTTTAGCTTCTTGACGAAGTTGAACCTTCTGAACCTTCATTTTAGCTTCTTGAGGGAGCTTGAACCTTTTGAACCTTCGTTTTAGCTTCTTGAGGGAGCTTGAACCTTTTGAACCTTCGTTTTAGCTTCTTGAGGAAGGTTGAACCTTTTAAACCCCTGTTTTGGCTTCTTGAGGAAGCTTGAACCCTCTGAACCTTCGTTTTAGCTTCTTGAGGAAGCTTGAACCTTTTGAACCTTCGTTTTAGCTTCTTGAGGAAGCTTGAACCTTTTGAACCTTTGCTCTAGCTTCTCCAAGAAGCTTGAACCCTTTGCTCTAGCTTCTCCGAGAAGCTTGAACCTTTTGAACCTTTGCTCTAGCATCTCCAAGAAGCTTGAACCTTTTGCTCTAGCTTCTCCAACAAGCTTGAACCCTCTTGTTTCTCTGTAAGAGAGGGCCTGCCTCTCCTTTAGAGAGGTTGAAAAAATTTGACTAAGGAAAAGCACATATATCTCTCTATATCACTACATTCTAGGCTTAGAGAGGGTGTTTGTTCTTGGCCTTTAACACCACACCTCATAGCCACACACCTCCACCACTGATCTAAGGTTCTTGGAGGGTCTTGAGAGGTCTTAAAGAGCTGGTTTTTGGTCCAAGAGGCTGCTGGTTTTGCTGAAGCTACAAGGGTAACACACAATTCCCTCTTTTTAGCATTATTTTGATCCATCTCTTAGCCTTACTTGCAGGTATATTTGAGCTTCGGTGTAAACTGAAAAAAGTCTTATTTTGAGGCCCTTAACATGTTTGTTTAAGATCATTTTTCTGTTGGGGGTCATCTACCCCCTTGCATGCTTCATTTACCTTGTTTTGAGCCATGCCTTAAAGCATTTGTGTTGGCCTTTGTTTGGCCTTTTAGCCACTGAAATCCAGTGGACTTTCAGTGGGTAGCATGCTGTTTAGAGTGCCAAAATCAGAGAGGGGTGACCCTCTCTCTCCTTGTTTTGTTTTCTAGCATTTTTGGCCTTACAAAGGAGCCCTTATTTCCATGCTTCCAAGCCATGTTTCAGGCCATTTTTGATGAGTTTTAGGACCTGCATAGGCTCATTGTTCTTGCATTTTACCCCCACCTTCGAGCACATATCTTCGTTATTTTGCATGCTTTTGTCTAAGTCTTCGGCCTTCTAAAAAATGGGTCGTCTCCGGGCTTTGACATTCACTCCCGTCACTTATGACTTTCAAGTTTTGTCAAAGAGGGGCAATTGTAGACACCCATTTTTGACCGACCTTAAGACTCAGACGTCATCGATTGAGGGATTGGTGATTGCGCATGTTGTGCTCGTTCTGAGGTTACGGAGTTTTGGCTGAGAGCCTTACCTCCGGACCTCGGGACTCTTTTGTGCTTTGCATTGATTTGCGAATCAGGTTCTGTTTTCTCTTCCCGAAGGGAGGGAGAGGTCTCGTAGACCATCTCTCAGTGGTCGTCGGCTACTTTTCGTGGTCGTAGACCACTGTTCCCATTTGGAGACCAGTTTTCAGTTTTCGGAGCTGTCGGCCGTGCGCCTCGGTTCGGGACCACTTAGCTTTCTCCGTTTGGTGCAGTTTTTGGACAGCTTGAACCTTTTGAACTTTTGTTTTAGCTTCTTGAGGGAGCTTGAAGCTTTTGAACCTTCGTTTTAGCTTCTCGAGGAAGCTTGAACCTTTTAAACCCTTGTTTTAGCTTCTCGAGGAAGTTGAACCTTCTGAACCTTCGTTTTAGCTTCTTGAGGGGGCTTGAACCTTTTGAACCTTCATTTTATCTTCTTGAGGGAGCTTTAACCTTTTGAACCCTTGTTTTGGCCTCTTGAGGAAGCTTGAACCATCTGAACCTTCGTTTTAGCTTGTTGAGGAAGCTTGAACCTTTTGAACCTTCGTTTTAGCTTCTTGTGGAAGCTTGAACCTTTTGAGCCTTTGTTCTAGCTTCTCCAAGAAGATTTAACCTTTTGAACCATTGCTCTAGCTTCTCCAAGAAGCTTGAACCCTTTGCTCTAGCTTCTCCAAGAAGCTGGAACCTTTTGAACCTTTGCTCTAGCTTCTCCAAGAAGCTTGAACCTTTGCTCTAGCTACTCCAAGAAGCTTGAACAATCTTGTTTCTCTATAAGAGAGGGCCTCCCTCTCCTTTAGAGAGGTTGAAAAAAATTTGTCTAAGGAAAAACACATATATCTCTCTATATCTCTACATTCCAAGCTAAGAGAGGGTGTTTGTTCTTGGCCTTTAACAACACGCATAATCTTCGTTATCTTGCATGCTTTTGTCTGAGTCTTCGGCCTTGTCAAAAATGGGTCGTCTCCGGGCTTGGACATTCACTCCCGTCACTTATGACTCTCGAGTTCTGTCAAAGAGGGGTAACTGTAGACACCCCATTTTTGATCGACCTTAATACTCAGACGTCATCGATTAAGCACTCGGTGATTACGCGTGTTGTGCTCGTTCTGAGGTTACGGAGTTTCGGCTGAGAGCCTTACCTCCGGACCTCGGGACTCTTTTGTGCTTTGCCTCGATTTGCGAACCAGGTTCTGTTTTCTCTTCCCGAAGGGAGGGAGAGGTCTCATAGACCATCTCTCAGTGGCCGTAGGCTGCTTTTCGTGGTCGTAGACCACTGTTCCCGTTTGGAGACCAATTTCTGATTTTCGGAGCCGTCGGCCGTGCGCCTCGGTTCGAGACCGCTTAACTTTCTCCGTTTGGCACGGTTTTTGGACATCTTGAACCTTTTGAACCTTCGTTTTAGCTTCTTGAGGGAGCTTGAACCTTTTGAACCTTCGTTTTAGCTTCTTGAGGAAGCTTGAACCTTTTGAACCCTCGTTTTAGCTTCATGAGGAGGTTAAACCTTCTGAACCTTCGTTTTAGCTTCTTGAGGGAGCTTGAACCTTTTGAACCTTCGTTTTAGCTTCCTGAGGGAGCTTGAACCTTTTGAACCCCTGTTTCGGCTTGTTGAGGAAGCATGAACCTTCTGAACCTTCGTTTTAGCTTCTTGAGGAAGCTTGAACCTTTTGAACCCTTGTTTTGGCTTCTTCAGGAACCTTGAACCCTCTGAACCTTCGTTTTAGCTTCTTGAGGAAGCTTGAACCTTTTGAACCTTCGTTTTAGGTTCTTGAGGAAGCTTGAACCTTTTGAACCTTTGCTCTAGCTTCTCCAAGAAGCTCGAACCCTTTGGTCTAGCTTCTCCAAGAAGCTTGAACCTTTTGAACCATTGCTCTAGCTTCTCCAAGAAGCTTGAACCTTTGCTCTAGCTTCTCCAAGAAGCGTGAACCCTCTTGTTTCTCTACAAGAGAGGGCCTCCCTCTCTTTCAGAGAGGTTGAAAAAAATTTGTCCAAGGAAAAGCACGTTTATCTCTCTATATCTCTACATTCTAGGCTAAGAGTGGGTGTTTGTTCTTGACCTTTAACACCACATCTCATAGCCACACACCTCCACCATTGATCTAAGGTTCTTGGAGGGTCTTGAGAGGCCTCAAAGAGCTGGTTTTTGGTCCAAGAAGCTGCTGGTTTTGCTGAAGCTACATGGGTAACAAACCATTCCCTCTTTTTGGCATTATTTTGATATATCTCTTAGCCTTACTTGCAAGGATATTTGAGCTTCGGTATAAACTGAAAAAAGTCTTATTTTGAGGGCCTTAACATGTTTGTTGAAGATCATTTTTCTGTTGGGGGTCATCTACCCCCTTGCATGCTTCATTTTACCTTGTTTTGAGCCATGACTTAGAGCATTTGTGTTGGCCTTTGTTTGGCCTTTTAGCCACTGAAATCCAGTGAACTTTTAGTGGGTAGCATGCTGTTTTGAGTGCCAAAATCAGAGAGCGGTGACCCTCTCTCTCCTTGTTTTGTTTTCTAGCATTTTTGGCCTTACAAAGGAGCCCTTATTTCCATGCTTCCAAGCCATGTCTCAGGCCATTTTTGATGAGTTTTAGAACCTGCATAGGCTCATTGTTCTTGCATTTTTCCCCCGCCATCGAGCACATATCTTCGTTATCTTGCATGCTTTTGTCTAAGTCTTCGGCCTTGTCAAAAATGGGTCGTCTCCGGGCTTTGACATTCACTCCCGTCACTTATGACTTTCAAGTTCAGTCAAAGAGGGACAACTATAGATACTTTATTTTTGACCGACCTTAAGACTTAGACATCATCGACTGAACGCTCGGTGATTGCGCATGTTGTGCTCATTCGGAGGTTACGAAGTTTCGGCTGAGAGCCTTACCTCCGGACCTCGAGACTCTTTTGTGCTTTGCCTCAATTTGCGAACCAGGTTCTATTTTCTCATCCCGAAGGGAGGGAGATGTCTCGTGGACCATCTCTCAGTGGCCGTAGGCCACTTTTCACGGTCGTAGGCCACTGTTCCTGTTTGGAGACCAGTTTCCGATTTTCGGAGCCGTCGGCAGTCCGCCTCGGCTCGGGACCGCTTAACTTTCTCTCTTTGGCACGGTTGTTGGACAGCTTGAACCTTTTGAACCTTTGTTTTAGCTTCTTGAGGGAGCTTGAACCTGTTGAACCTTCGTCTTAGCTTTTTGAGGAAGCTTGAACCTTTTGAACCCTTATTTTAGCTTCTTGAGGAAGTTGAAGCTTCTGAACCTTCGTTTTAGCTTCTTGAGGGAGGTTGAAGCTTTTGAACCTTCGTTTTAGCATCTTGAGGGAGCTTGAACGTTTTGAACCTTCGTTTTAGCTTCTCGAGGGAGCTTGAACCTTTTGAACCCTTGTTTTGGCTTCTTGAGGAAGCATGAACCTTCTGAACCGTCGTTTTAGCTTCTTGAGTAAGCTAGAACCTTTTGAACCTTCGTTTTAGCTTTCTGAGGAAGCTTGAACCTTTTGAACCTTTGCTCTAGCTTCTCTGAGAAGCTTGAACCGTTCGCTCTAGCTTCTCCAAGAAGCTTGAACCTTTTGAACCTTTTCTCTAGCTTCTCAAGAAGCTTGAACCTTTGCTCTAGCTTCTCCAAGATGCTTGAACCCTCTTGTTTCTCTATAACAGAGGGCCTCCCTCCCCTCTAGAGAGGTTGAAAAAAATTTGTCTGAGGAAAATCACATATATCTCTACATTCTAGGCTTAGAGAGGGTGTTTGTTCTTGGCCTTTAACACCACACCTCATAGCCGCACACCTCCACCATTGATCTAAGGTTCTTGGAGGGTCTTGAGAGGCCACAAAGAGCTAGTTTTTGGTCCAAGAAGCTGCTGGTTTTGCTGAAGCTACAAGGGTAACACACTATTCCCTCTTTTTAGCATTATTTTGATCCATCTCTTAGCCTTACTTGCAAGCATATTTGAGCTTCGGTGTAAACTGAAAAAAGTCTTACTTTGAGGCCCTTAACATGTTTGTTTATGATCATTTTTCTGTTAGGGGTCATCTACCCCCTTGCATGCTTCATTTTACCTTGTTTTGAGCCATGCCTTAGAGCATTTGTGTTGGCCTTTGTTTGGCCTTTTAGCCACTGAAATCCAGTGAACTTTCAGTGGGTAGCATGCTGTTTTGAGTGCCAAAATCAGAGAGGGGTGACCCTCTCTCTCCTTGTTCTGTTTTCTAGCATTTTTGGCCTTACAAAGGAGCCCTTATTTGCATGCTTCCAAGCCATGTTTCAGGCCATTTTTGATGAGTTTTAGGACCTGCATAGGCTCATTGTTCTTGCATTTTACCCCCGCCTTCGAGCACATATCTTCGTTATCTTGCATGCTTTTGTCTAAGCCTTCGGCCTTGTCAAAAATGGGTCATCTCCGAGCTTTGACATTCACTCCCGTCACTTATGACTTTCGAGTTCTGCCAAAGAGGGGCAACTATAGACACCCCATTTTTGACCGACATTAAGACTCAGACGTCATCGATTGAGCGATTGGTGATTGCGCATGTTGTGCTCATTCTGAGGTTACGGAGTTTCGGCTGAGAGCCTTACCTCTGGACCTCGGGACTCTTTTGTGCTTTGCCTTGATTGGCGAACCAGGTTCTGTTTTCTCTTCCCGAAGGGAGGGAGTGGTCTCGTAGACCATCTCTCAGTGGCCGTAGGCTACTTTTCGTTGTCGTAGACCACTGTTCCCGTTTGGAGACCAGTTTTCGATTTTCGGAGCCGTCGGCCGTACGCCTCGGTTCGAGACCGCTTAACTTTCTCTGTTTGGCACGGTTTTTGGACAGCTTGAAGCTTTTAAACCTTCATTTTAGCTTCTTGAGGGAGTTTGAACCTTCATTTTAGCTTATTAAGGAAGCTTGAACCTTTTGAACCTTCGTCTTAGCTTCTTGAGGAAGCTTGAACCTTTTGAAACCTTGTTTTAGCTTCTTGAGGAAGTTGAACCTTCTGAACCTTCGTTTTAGCTTCTTGAGGGAGCTTGAACCGTTTGAAGCTTCGTTTTAGCTTCTTGAGGGAGCTTGAACCTTTTGAACCTTCGTTTTAGCTTCTTGTGGGAGCTTGAGCCTTTTGAACCCTTGTTTTGGCTTCTTGAGGAAGCTTAAACCTTCTGAACCTTCATTTTAGCTCCTTGGGAAAGCTTGAACCTTTTGAACCTTCGTTTTAGTTTCTTGAGGAAGCTTAAACCTTTTGAACCTTTGCTCCAGCTTCTCCGAGAAGTTTGAACCTTTTGCTTTAGCTTCTCCAAGAAGTTTGAACCTTTACTCTAGCTTCTCCAAGAAGCTTGAACCTTTTGCTCTAGCTTCTCCAAGAAGCTTGAACCCTCTTGTTTCTCGATAAGAGAGGGCCTCCCTCTCCTTTAGAGAGGTTGAAAAAAATTTATCTAAGGAAAAGCACATATATCTCTCTATATCTCTACATTCTAGGCTTAGAGAGGGTGTTTGTTCTTGGCCTTTAACACCGCACCTCATAGCCACACACCTCCACCATTGATCTAAGGTTCTTGCAGGGTCTTGAGCGGTCTCAAAGAGCTGCTTCTTGGTCCAAGATGCTGCTGGTCTTGCTGAAGCTACAAGGGTAACACACTATTCCCTCTTTTTAGCATTATTTTGATCCATCTCTTAGCCCTACTTGCAAGCATATTTGAGCTTCGGTGTAAACTGAAAAAAGTCTTATTTTGAGGCCCTTAACATGTCTGTTTAAGATCATTTTTCAGTTGGGGGTCAGCTACCCCTTTGCATGCTTCATTTTACCTTGTTTTGAGCCATGCCTTGGAGCATTTGTGTTGGTCTTTGTTTGGCCTTTTAGCCATTGAAATCTAGTGGACTTTCAGTGGGTAGCATGCTGTTTTGAGTGCCAAAATCAGAGAGGGGTGACCCTCTCTCTCCTTGTTTTGTTTTTTAGCATTTTTGGCCTTACAAAGGAGCCCTTATTTGCAAGCTTCCAAGCCATGTTTCAGGCCATTTTTGATGAGTTTTAGGACCTGCATCGGCTCATTGTTCTTGCATTTTGCCCTCGCCGTCGAGCACATATCTTCGTTATCTTGCATGCTTTTGTCTAAGTCTTCGGCCTTGTCAAAAATGGGTCGTCTCCGGGCTTTGACATTCACTCCCGTCACTTATGACTTTCCAGTTCTGTCAAAGAGGGACAATTGTAGACACCCCATTTTTGACCGACCTTAAGACTCAGACGTCATCGATTGAGCGCTCGGTGATTGTGCATGTTGTGCTCGTTCTGATGTTACGGAGTTTCGGCTGAGAGCCATACCTCCGGACCTCTTGACTGTTTTGTGCTTTGCCTCGATTTGCGAACCAGGTTCTGTTTTCTCTTCCCAAAGGGAGGGAGAGGTCTCGTAGACCATCTCTCAGTGGCCGTAGGCTACTTTTCGTGGTCGTAGACCACTGTTCCCGTTTGGAGACCAGTTTCCGATTTTCGGAGCCGTCGGCCGTGCGCCTCGGTTCGGAACCGCTTAACTTTCTCCGTTTGGCACGGTTTTTGGACAGCTTGAACCTTTTGAACCTTCGTTTTAGCTTCTTGAGGGAGCTTGAACCTTTTCAACCTTCGTCTTAGCTTCATGAGGAAGCTTGAACCTTTTGAACCCTTATTTTAGCTTTTTGCGGAAGTTGAACCTTCTGAACCTTCGTTTTAGCTTCTTGAGGGAGCTTGAACCTTTTGAACCTTCGTTTTAGCTTCTTCAGGGAGCTTGAACCTTTTGAACCTTTGCTCTAGCTTCTCCGAGAAGCTTGAACCCTTTGCTCTAGCTTCTCCAAGTAGCTTGAACCTTTGCTCTAGCTTCTCTAAGAAGCTTGAACCTTTTGAACATTTTCTCTAGCTTCTCAAGAAGCTTGAACCTTTGCTCTAGCTTCTCCAAGATGCTTGAACCCTCTTGTTTCTCTATAAGAGAGGGCCTCCCTCTCCTTTAGAGAGGTTGAAAAAAATTTGTCTAACGAAAAGCACATATATCTCTCTATATCTCTACATTCTAGGCTTAGAGATGGTGTTAGTTCTTGGCCTTTAACACCACACCTCATAGCCACACACCTCCACCATTGATCTACGGTTCTCGGAGGGTCTTGAGAGGCCTCAAAGAGCTGGTTTTTGGTGCAAGAAGCTGCTGGTTTTGCTGAAGCTACAAGGGTAACACACTATTCCCTCTTTTTAGCATTATTTTGATCCATCTCTTAGCCTTACTTGCAAGCATATTTGAGCTTCGATGTAAACTGAAAAAAGTCTTATTTTGAGGCCCTTAACATGTTTGTTTAACATCATTTTTCTGTTGGGAGTCATCTACCCCCTTGCATGCTTCATTTTACCTTGTTTTGAGCCATGCTTTAGAGCATTTGTGTTCGCCTTTGTTTGGCCTTTTAGCCACTGAAATCTATCGGACTTTCAGTGGGTAGCTTGCTGTTTTGAGTGCCAAAATTAGAGAGGGGTGACCCTCTCTCTCCTTGTTTTGTTTTCCAGCATTTTTGGCCTTACAAAGGAGCCCTTATTTGCATGCTTCCAAGCCATGTTTCAGGCCATTTTTGATGAGTTTTAGGACCTGCATTGGCTCATTGTTCTTGCATTTTACCCTCACCTTCGAGCACATATCTTCATTATCTTGCATGCTTTTCTCTAAGTCCTCGGCCTTGTCAAAAATGGGTCGTCTCCGGGCTTTGACATTCACTCCCGTCACTTATGACTTTCGAGTTCTGTCAAACAGGGGCAATTGTAGACACCCTATTTTTGACCGACCTTAAGACTCAGACTTCATCGATTGAGTGCTCGGTGATTGCGGATGTTGTGCTCGTTCTGAGGTTACGGAGTTTCGGCTGAGAGCCTTACCTCTGGACCTCGGGACTCTTTTGTGCTTTGCCTCGATTTGCGAACCAGGTTCTGTTTTCTCTTCCCAAAGGGAGGGAGAGGTCTCGTAGACCATCTCTCAGTGGCCGTAGGCTACTTTTCGTGGTCGTAGACCACTGTTCCCGTTTGGAGACTAGTTTTGGATTTTCGGAGCCGTCGGCCGTGTGCCTCGGTTCTGGATCGCTTATCTTTCTCTTTTTGGCACGGTTTTTGGACAACTTGAAGTTTTTGAACCTTCGTTTTAGCTTCTTGAGGGAGTTTGAACCTTTGAACCTTTGCTTTAGCTTATTAAGGAAGCTTGAACCTTTTGAACCTTCGTTTCAGCTTCTTGAGAGAGCTTGAACCTTTTGAACCTTCGTTTTAGCTTCTTGTGGGAGCTTGAACGTTTTGAATCCTTGTTTTGGCTTCTTGAGGAAGCTTGAAACCTTCTGAACCTTCATTTTAGCTCCTTGATAAAAATTGAACCTTTTGATCCTTCGTTTTAGCTTCTTGAGGAAGCTTGAACCTTTTGAACCTTTGCTCCAGCTTCTCCGAGAAGCTTGAACCCTTTGCTTTAGCTTCTCCAAGAAGTTTGAACCTTTGCTCTAGCTTTACCAAGAAGCTTGAACCTTTTGAACCTTTGCTCTAGCTTCTCCAAGAAGCTTGAAGCTTTTGCTCTAGCTTCTCCAAGAAGCTTGAACCCTCTCGCTTCTCTATAAGAGAGGGCCTCCCTCTCCTTTAGAGAGGTTGAAAAAAATTTCTCAAAGGAAAAGCACATATATCTCTCTATATCTCTACATACTAGGCTTAGAGAGGGTGTTTGTTCTTAGCCTTTAACACCGCACTTCATAGCCACACGCCTCCACCATTGATCTATGGTTCTTGGAGGGTCTTGAGAGGTCTCAAAGAGCTGGTTCTTGGTCCAAGAAGCTGCTGGTTTTGCTGAAGCTACAAGGGTAACACACTATTCCCTCTTTTTAGCATTATTTTGATCCATCTCTTAGCCTTACTTGCAAGCATATTTGAGCTTCAGTGTAAACTGAAAAAAAACTTATTTTGAGGCCCTTAACATGTCTGTTTAAGATTATTTTTCAGTTGGGGGTCATCTACCCCCTTGCATGCTTCATTTTACCTCGTTTTGAGCCATGCCTTGGAGCATTTGTGTTGGCCTTTGTTTGGCCTTTTAGCCACTGAAATCCAGTGGACTTTCAGTGGGTAGCATGCTGTTTTGAGTGCCAAAATTAGAGAGGGGTGACCCTCTCTCTCCTTGTTTTGTTTTCTAGCCTTTTTGGCCTTACAAAAGAGCCCGTATTTGCATTCTTCCAAGCCATGTTTCAGGCCATTTTTGATGAGTTTTAGGACCTGCATCGGGTCATTGTTCTTGCATTTCGCCCTCTCCTTCGAGCACATATCTTCGTTATCTTGCATGTTTTTGTCTAAGTCTTTGGCCCTGTCAAAAATGGGTTGTGTCCGGGCTTTTACATTCACTCCCGTCACTTATGACTTTCGAGTTCTGTCAAAGAGGGGCAACCGTAGACCACTGTTCCCATTTGGAGACCAGTTTCCGATTTTCGGAGCCGTCGGCCGTGCGCCTCGGTTCGGGACCGCTTAACTTTCTTCGTTTGGCACGGTTTTTGGACAGCTTGAACCTTTTGAACCTTCGTTTTAGCTTCTTGAGGGAGCTTGAACCTTTTGAACCTTTGATTTACCTTCTTGATGAAGCTTCAACCTTTTGAACCCTTGTTTTAGCTTCTTCAGGAAGTTGAACCTTCTGAACCTTCGTTTTAGGTTCTTGAGGGAGCTTGAATCTTTTGAAACTTTGTTCTAGCTTCCTGAGGGAGCTCGAACCTTTTGAACCCTCGTTTTGGCTTCTTGAGGAAGCTTGAACCTTATGAACCTTCGTTTTAGCTTCTTGAGGAAGCTTGAACCTTCTGAACCATTGTTTTGGCTTCTTGAGGAACCTTGAACCTTCTGAATCTCCGTTTTAGCTTCTGGAGGAAGTTTGAAACTTTTGAACCTTCGTTTTATCTTCTTGAGGAAGCTTGAACCTTTCGAATGCTTCTTTTGGCTTCCTAAGGAAGCTTGAACCCTCTGAACCTTTGTTTTAGCTTCTTGAGGAAGTTTGAACCTTTTGAACCTTCATTCTAGCTTCTTGAGGAAGCTTGAACCTTTGGGACCTTTGCTCTAGCTTCTCCAAGAAGCTTGAACCTTTTGAACCTTTGCCCTAGCATCTCCAAGAAGCTTCAACCTTTTGCTCTAGCTTCTCCAAGAAGCTTGAACCCTCTTGTTTCTCTATAAGAGAGGGCCTCCCTCTCCTTTAGAGAGGTTGAAAAAAATTTTCTAAGGAAAAGCACATTTATCTCTCTATATCTCTACATTCTAGGCTTAGAAGCCACACACCTCCACCATTGATCTAAGGTTCTTGGAGGGTCTTGAGAGGTCTCAAAGAGCTGGTTTTTGGTCCAAGAAGCTGCTGGTTTTGCTGAAGTTACAAGGGTAACACACTATTCCCTCTTTTTAGCATTATTTTGATCCATCTCTTAGCCTTACTTGCAGGCATATTTGAGTTTCGGTGTAAACTGAAAAAAGTCTTATTTTGAGGCCCTTAACATGTTTGTTTAACATCATTTTTCTGTTGGGGGTCATCTACCCCCTTGCATGCTTCATTTACCTTGTTTTGAGCCATGCCTTGGAGCATTTGTGTTGGCCTTTGTTTGGCCTTTTAGCCGCTGAAATCTAGTGGATTTTTAGTGCCTACATGCTGTTTTGAGTGCCAAAATCAGAGAGGGGTGACCCTCTCTCTCCTTATTTTGTTTTCTAGCATTTTTGGCCTTACAAAGGAGTCCTTATTTGCATGCTTCCAAGCCATGTTTCACGCCATTTTTGATGAGTTTTAGGACCTGCATACGCTCATTGTTCTTGCATTGTTCCGCCGCCGTCGAGCACATATCTTCGTTATCTTGCATGCTTTTGTCTAAGTCTTCGACCTTGTCAAAAATGGGTCGTCTCCGGGCTTTGACATTCACTCCCGTCACTTATGACTTTCCAGTTCTGTCAAAAGAGGGGCAACTGTAGACACCCCATTTTTGATCGACCTTAAGACTCAGACGTCATCGATTGAGTGCTCGGTGATTGTGCATGTTGTGCTCGTTCTGAGGTTACGGAGTTTCGGATGAGAGCCTTACCTCCGGACCTCGGGACTCTTTTGTGCTTTGCCTCGATTTGTGAACCAGGTTCTGTTTTCTCTTCCCAAAGGGAGGGAGAGGTCTCGTAGACCATCTCTCAGTGGCCGTAGGCTACTTTTCGTGGTCGTAGACCACTGTTCCCGTTCGGAGACCAGTTTTTGATTTTCGGAGGCGTCGGCCGTGCGCCTCGGTTCGGGACCGCTTAACTTTCTCCGTTTGGCATAGTTTTTGGACAGCTTGAACCTTTTGGACCTTCGTTTTAGCTTCTTGAGGGTGCTTGAACCTTTTGAACCTTCCTTTTAGCTTCTTGAGGAAGCTTGAACCTTTTGAACCCTTGTTTTAGCTTCTTGAGGAAGTTGAATCTTCTGAACCTTTGTTTTAGCTTCTTGAGGAGCTTGAACCGTCTGAACCTTTGTTTTAGCTTCTTGAGGGAGCTTGAACCTTTTGAACCCTTGTTTTGGCTTCTTGAGGAAGCTTAAACCTTCTGAACCTTCATTTTAGCTTCTTGAGGAAGCTTGAACCTTTTGAACCCTTGTTTTGGCTTCTTCAGGAACCTTGAACCTTCTGAACCTTCGTTTTAGCTTCTTGAGGAAGCTTGAACCTTTTGAACCCTTCTTTTGGCTTCTTGAGGAAGCTTGAACCCTCTGAACCTTGGTTTTAGTTTCTTGAGGAAGTTTGAACGTTTTGAACCTTCGTTTTAGCTTCTTGAGGAAGCTTGAACCTTTTGAACCTTTGCTCTATCTTCTCCGAGAAGCTTGAACCCTTTGCTCTAGCTTCTCCAAGAAGCTTGAACCTTCTGAACCTTTGCTCTAGCATCTCCAAGAAGCTTGAACCTTCTGCTCTAGCATCTCCAAGAAGCTTGAACCCTCTTGTTTCTCTATAAGAGAGGGCCTCCCTCTCCTTTAGAGAGGCTTAAAAATTTTTTCTAAGGAAAAGCACATATATCTCTCTATATCTCTACATTCTAGGCTTAGAGAGGGTGTTTGTTCTTGGCCTTTAACACCACACCTCATAGCCACACACCTCCACCATTGATCTAAGGTTCTTGGAGGGTCTTGAGAGGTCTCAAAGAGCTGGTTTTTGGTCCAAGAAGCTGCTGGTTTTGCTGAAGCTACAAGGGTAACACATTATTCCCTCTTTTTAGCATTATTTTGATCCATCTCTTAGTCTTACTTGCAAGCATATTTGAGCTTCGGTGTAAACTGAAAAAAGTCTTATTTTGAGGCCCTTAACATGTTTGTTTCAGATCATTTTTCTGTTGGGGGTCATCTACCCCCTTGCATGCTTCATTTTACCTTGTTTTGAGCCATGCCTTAGAGCATTTGTGTTGGCCTTTGTTTGGCCTTTTAGCCACTGAAATCCAGTGGACTTTAAGTGGCTAGCATGCTATTTTGAGTGCCAAAATTAGAGAGGAGTGACCCTCTCTCTCCTTGTTTTGTTTTCTAGCATTTTTGGCCTTACAAAGGAGCCCTTATTTGCCTGCTTCCAAACCATGTTTCATGCCATTTTTGATGAGTTTTAGGACCTGCATAGGCTCATTGTTCTTGCATTTTACCCCCGCCTTCGAGCACATATCTTCGTTATCTTGCATACTTTTGTCTAAGTCTTCGGCTTTGTCAAAAATGGGTCGTCTCCGGGCCTGGACATTCACTCCCGTCACTTATGACACTCGAGTTCTGCCAAGGAGGGGAAACTTTAGACACCCCATTTCTGACCGACCTTAAGACTCAGACGTCATCGATTGAGCGCTCGGTGATTGTGCATGTTGTGCTCGTTCTGAGGTAACGGAGTTTCGGCTGAGAGCTTTACCTCCGAGCCTCGGGACTCTTTTGTGCTTTGCCTCGATTTGCGAACCAGGTTCTGTTTTCTCTTCCCGATGGGTGGGAGAGGTATCGTAGGCCATCTCTCAGTGGACGTAGGCTACTTTTCGTGGTCGTAGACCACTGTTCCCGTTCGGAGACCAGTTTTCGGTTTTCGGAGCCGTCGGTCGTGCGCCTCAGTTCGGGACCGCTTAACTTTCTCCGTTTGGCACGGTTTTTGGACAGCTTGAACCTTTGAACCTTCGTTTTAGCTTCTTGAGGAAGCTTGAACCTTTTGAACCTTCGTTTTACCATCTTGAGGAAGCTCAAACCTTTTGAACCCTGGTTTTAGCTTCTTGAGGAAGTTGAACCTTCTGAACCTTCGTTTTAGCTTCTTGAGGGAGCTTGAACCTTTTGAAACTTCGTTTTAGCTTCTTGAGGAAGCTCGGACCTTTTGAACCTTCATTTTAGCTTCTTAAGGGAGCTTGAACCTTTTGAACCTTCGCTTTAGCTTCTTGACGGAGCTTGAACCTTTTGAACCTTCGTTTTAGCTTCTTGAGGAAGCTTGAACCTTTTGAACCCTTGTTTTGGCGTCTTCAGGAACCTTGAAACCTCTAAACCTTCGTTTTAGCTTCTTGAGGAATCTTGAACCTTTTGAACCTTCATTTTATCTTCTTGAGGAAGCTTGAACCTTTTGAACCTTTGCTCTAGCTTCTCCAAGAGTGGGCCTCCCTCTCCTTTAGAGAGGTTCAAAAAAATTGTCTAAGGAAAAGCACATATATCTCTCTATATCTCTACATTCTAGGCTTAGAGAGGGTGTTTGTTCTTGGCCTTTAACACCACACCTCACAGCCACACACGTCCACCATTGATCTAAGGTTCTTGGAGGGTCTTGAGAGGTCTTAAACTGCTAGTTCTTGGTCCAAGAAGCTGCTGGTTTTGCTGAAGCTACAAGGGTAACACACTATTCCCTCTTTTTAGCATTATTTTGATCCGTCTCTTAGCCTTACTTGCAAGCATATTTGAGCTTCGGTGTAAACTGAAAAAAGTCTTGTTTTGAGGCCCTTAACATGTTTGTTTAAGATCATTTTTCTATTGGGGGTCATCTACCCCCTTGCATGCTTCATTTTACCTTGTTTTGAGCCATGCCTTAGAGCATTTTTGTTGGCCTTTGTTTGGCCTTTTAGCCACTGAAATCTAGTGGATTTTCAGTGGCTAGCATGCTGTTTTGAGTGCCAAAATCAGAGAGGAGTGACCCTCTCTCTCCTTGTTTTGTTTTCTAGCATTTTTGGGCTTACAAAGGAGCCCTTATTTGCATGCTTCCAAGCCATGTTTCAGGCCATTTTTGATGAGTTTTAGGACCTGCATAGGCTCATTGTTCTTGCATTTTACCCCCGCCTTCGAGCACATATCTTCGTTATCTTGCATGCTTTTTTCTAAGTCTTCGGCCTTGTTAAAAATGGGTCGTCTCCGGGCTTCGACATTCACTGCCGTCACTTATGACTTTCGAGTTCTGTCAAAGAGGGGCAACTGTAGACACCCCATTTTTGACCGACCTTGAGACTAAGACGTCATCGATTGAACGCTCGGTGATTGCGCATGTTGTGCTCGTTCTGAGGTAACGGAGTTTCGACTGAGAGCTTTACCTCCGAACTTCGGGACTCTTTTGTGCTTTGCCTCGATTTGCGAACCAGGTTCTATTTTCTCTTCCCGAAGGGAGGGAGTGGTCTCGTAGACCATCTCTCAGTGGCCGTAGGCTGCTTTTCGTGGTCGTAGACCACTGTTCCCGTTTGGAGACCAGTTTTCGGTTTTCGGAGCCGTCGGCCGTGCGCCTCGGTTCGAGACCACTTAACTTTCTCCGTTTGGCACGGTTTATGGACAGCTTGAACCTTTTGAACCTTCATTTTAGCTTCTTGAAGGAGCTTGAACCTTTTGAACCTTCGTTTTACCATCTTGAGGAAGCTCGAACCTTTTGAACCCTGGTTTTAGCTTCTTGAGGAAGTTGAACCTTCTGAACCTTCGTTTTAGCTTCTTGAGGGAGCTTGAACCTTTAGAAACTTCGTTTTAGCTTCTTGAGGAAGCTTGAACCTTTTCAACCTTCGTTTTAGCAGCTTGAGGGAGCATGAACCTTTTGAACCTTCGTTTTAGCTTCTTGACGGAGCTTGAACCTTTTGAACCTTCGTTTTAGCTTCTTGAGGAATCTTGAACCTTTTGAACCTTCATTTTAGCTGCTTGAGGAAGCTTGAACCTTTTGAACCTTTGCTCTCGCTTCTCCAAGAAGCTTGAACCCTCTTGTTTCTCTATAAGCGAGGGCCTCCCTCTGCTTTAGAGAGGTTGAAAAAAATTGTCTAAGGAAAAGCACATATATCTCTCTATATCTCTACATTCTAGGCTTAGAGAGAGTGTTTGTTCTTGGCCTTTAACACCACACCTCACAGCCACACACGTCCACCATTGATCTAAGCTTCTTGGAGGGTCTTGAGAGGTCTCAAAGAGCTGGTTCTTAGTCCAAGAAGCTGCTGGTTTTGCTGAAGCTACAGGGGTAACACACTATTCCCTCTTTTTAGTGTCATTTTGATCCATCTCTTAGCCTTACATGCAAGCATATTTGAGCTTCAGTGTAAACTGAAAAAGTCTTATTTTGAGGCTCTTAACATGTTTGTTTAAGATCATTTTTCTGTTGGGGGTCATCTACCCCCTTGCATGCTTCATTTTACCTTGTTTTGAGCCATGCCTTAGAGCATTTGTGTTGGCGTTTGTTTGGCCTTTTAGCCACTGAGATCTAATGGATTTTCAGTGGCTAGCATGCTCTTTTGAGCACCAAAATCAGAGAGGAGTGACCCTCTCTCTCTTTGTTTTGTTTTCTAGTATTTTTGGCCTTACAAAGGAGTCCTTATTTGCATGCTTCCAAGCCATGTTTCAGGCCATTTTTGATGAGTTTTAGGACCTGCATAGGCTCATTGTTCTTGCATTTTGCCCCCGCCTTCGAGCACATATCTTCGTTATCTTGCATGCTTTTGTCTAAGTCTTCGGCATTGTCAAAAATGGGTCATCTCCGGGGTTGGACATTCACTCCCGTCACTTATGACATTCGAGTTCTGTCAAAGAGGGGCAACTGTAGACACCCCATTTTTGACCGACCTTAAGACTCGGACGTCATCGATTGAGCGCCCGGTGATTGCGCATGTTGTGCTCGTTCTGAGGTAACGGAGTTTCGGCTGAGAGCTTTACCTCCGGACCTCGGGACTCTTTTATGCTTTGCCTCGATTTATGAACCAGGTTCTGTTTTCTCTTCCCGAAGGGAGGGAGAGGTCTCGTAGACCATCTCTCAGTGGCCGTAGGCTAGTTTTCGTCGTCGTAGACCACTGTTCCCGTTTGAAGACCACTTTCCGGTTTTCGGAGTCGTCGGCCGTGCGCCTCGGTTCGGGACCGCTTAACTTTCTCCGTTTGGCACGGTTTTGGGACAGCTTGAACCTTTTGAACCTTCGTTTTAGCTTCTTGAGAGAGCCTGAACCTTTTGAACCTTCGTTTTACCTTCTTGAGGAAGCTTGAACCTTTTGAACCCTTGTTTTAGCTTCTTGAGTAAGTTGAACCTTCTGAACCTTCGTTTTAGCTTCTTGTGGGATCTTGAACCTTTTGAACCTGCGTTTTAGCTTCTTGAGGGAGCTTGAACCTTTTGAACCTTGGTTTTAGCTTCTTGAGGGAGCTTGAACCTTTTGAACCTTCGTTTTAGCTTCTTGAGGAAGCTTGAACCTTTTGAACCCTGGTTTTAGCCTCTTGAGGAAGTTGAACCTTCTGAACATTCTTTTTAGCTTCTCGTGGAAGTTGAACCTTTTGTTTTAGCTTCTTGAGGGACCTTGAACCTTTTGAACCTTCGTTTTAGCTTCTTGAGGGAGTTTGAAACTTTTGAACCATCGTTTTAGCTTCTTGAGGAAGCTTGAACCTTTTGAACCCTGGTTTTAGCTTCTTCAGGAAGTTGAACCTTCTTAACCTTCGTTTTAGCTTCCTGAGTAGCTTGAACCTTTTAAACCTTCGTTTCAGCATCTTGAGGGAGCTTGAACTTTTTGAACCATCGTTTTCACTTCTTGATGGAGCTTGAACCTTTTGAGCCCTCGTTTTAGCTTCTTGAGGAAGCTTGAACCTTTTGAACCTTCGTTTCAGCTTCTTGAGGGAGCTTGAACCTTTTGAACCTTCGTTTTAGCTTCTTGAGGCAGCTTGAACCTTTTGAACCCTTGTTTTGGCTTCTTAAGGAAGCTTGAAACCTCTGAACCTTCGTTTTAGCCTCTTGAGGAAGGTTGAAACTTTTGAACCTTTGTTTTAGCTTCTTGAGGAAGGTTGAACCTTTTTGAACCTTTGCCCTAGCTTTTCCAAGAAGCTTGAACCCTTTGCTCTAGCTTCTCCAAGAAGCTTGAACCTTTGCTCTAGCTTCTCCAAGAAGCTCGAACCCTCTTGTTTCTCTATAAGAGAGGGCCTCCCTCTCCTTTAGAGAGGTTGAAAAAAGTTTGTCTAAGGAAAAGCACATATATCTCTCTATATCTCTTCATTCTAGGCTTAGAGAGGGTGTTTGTTCTTAGCCTTTAACACCACACCTCATTGCCACACACCTCCACCACTGATCTAAGGTTCTTTGAGGGTATTGAGAGGTCTCAAAGAGCTCGTTTTTGGTCCATGAAGCTGCTGGTTTTGCTGAAGCTACAAGGGTAACACACTATTCCCTCTTTTTAGCATTATTTTGATCCATCTCTTAGCCTTACTTGCAAGCATATTTGAGCTTCGGTGTAAACTGAAAAAAGTCTTATTGTGAGGCCCTTAACATGTTTGTATAAGATCATTTTTCTGTTGCGGGTCATCCACCCCCTTGCAGGCTTCATTTTACCTTATTTTGAGCCATGCCTTAGAGCATTTGTGTTGGCCTTTGTTTGGCCTTTTAGCCACTGAAATCCAGTGGATATTCAAGGGCCGTAGGCTACTTTTCGTGGTTCTTTTTTCTCTTCCCGAAGGGAGGGAGAGGTCTCGCAGACCATCTCTCAGTGGCCGTAGGCTACTTTTCGTGGTCGTACACCACTGTTCTCGTTTGGAGACCAGTTTTCGGTTTTCGGGACCGTTTAACTTTCTTCGTTTGGCACGGTTTTTGGACATCTTAAACCTTTTGAACCTTCGTTTTAGCTTCTTGAGGGAGCTTAAATGTTTTGAACCTTCGTTTTACCTTCTTGAGGAAGCTTGAACCTTTTGAACCCTTATTTTAGCTTTTTGTGGAAGTTGAACCTTCTGAACCTTCGTTTTAGCTTCTTGAGGGAGCTTGAACCTTCTGAACCTTCGTTTTAGCTTCTTGAGGGAGCTTGACCCTTTTGAACCTTCGTTTTAGCTTCTTGAGGGAGCTTGAACCTTTTGAACCCTGCTTTTATCTTCTTGGGGAAGTTGAACCTTCTGAACCTTCGTTTTAGCTTTTTGTTTTCTAGCATTTTTGCCCTTACAAAGGAGCCCTTATTTGCATGCTTCCAAGCCATGTTTCAGGCCATTTTTAAAGAGTTTTAGGTCCTGCATAGGCTCATTGTTCTTGCATTTTCCCCCGCCTTCGAGCACGTATCTTCGTTAACTTGCATGCTTTCGTCTAAGTCTTCGGCCTTGTCAAAAATGGGTCGTCTCCGGGCTTGGACGTTAACTCCCATCACTTATGACTTTTGAGTTCTGTCAAAGAGGGGCAACTGTAGACACCCAGTTTTGAACCGACCTTAAGACTCAGATATCATCGATTGAGCGCTCGGTGATTGCTCATGTTGTGCTCGTTCTGAGGTTACAGAGTTTCGGCTGAGAGCCTTACCTCCAGACCTCGGGACTCTTTTGTCCTTTGCGTCGATTCACGAACAAGGTTCTGTTTTCTCTTCCTGAAGGGAGGGAGAGGTCTCGTAGACCATCTCTCAGTGGCCGTAGGCTACTTTTCATGGTCGTAGACCACTGTTCCCGTTTGGAGACCAGTTTCCGAATTTCGGAGCCGTCGGCCGTGCGCCTCGCTTCGGGACCGCTTAGCTTTCTCCGTTTGGCACGATTTTTGGACAGCTTGAACCTTTTGAACCTTCATTTTAGCTTCTTGAGGGAGCTTGAACCTTTTGAACCTTCATGTTAGGTTCTTGAGAAAGCTTGAACCTTTTGAACCTTCGTCTTAGCTTATTGAGGAAGCTTGAACCTTTTGAACCCTTATTTTAGCTTCTTGAGGAAGTTGAACCTTCTGAACCTTCGTTTTAGCTTCTTGAGGGAGCTTGAACCTTTTGAACCTTTGTTTTAGCTTCTTGAGGGAGCTTGAACCTTTTGAACCCTTGTTTTGGCTTCTTGAGGAAGCTTGAACCTTCTGAACCTTCATTTTAGCTCCTTGAGGAAGCTTGAACCTTTTGAACCTTCGTTTTAGCTTCTTGAGGAAGCTTGAACCTTTTGAACCTTTGCTCCAGCTTCTCCGAGAAGCTTGAACCCTTTGCTCTAGCTTCTTCAAGAAGCTTGAACCTTTGCTCTAGCTTCTCCAAGAAGCTTGAACCTTTTGAACCTTTGCTCTAGCTTCTCCAAGAAGCTTGAACCTTTTGCTCTAGCTTCTCCAAGAAGCTTGAACCGTCTGGTTTCTCTATAAGAGTGGGCCCCCCTCTCCTTTAGAGAGGTTGAAAAAAATTTGTCTTAGGAAAAGCACATATATCTCTCCATATCTCTACATTCTAGGCTTAGAGAGGGTCTTTGTTCTTCGCCTTTAACACCACACCTCAAAGCCACACACCTCCACCATTGATTTAAGGTTCTTGGAGGGTCTTGAGAGGTCTCAAAGAGCTGGTTCTTGGCCGAAGAAGCTGCTGGTTTGCTGAAGTTACAAGGGTAACACACTTTTTCCTCTTTTTAGCATTATTTTGATCCATCTCTTAGCCTTACTTGCAAGCATATTTGAGCTTCGGTGTAAACTGAAAAAAGTCTTATTTTGAGGCCCTTAACATGTTTGTCTGAGACCATTTTTCTGTTGGGGGTCATCTAGCCCCTTGCATGCTTCATTTTACCTTTTTTTGAGCCATACCTAGGAGCATTTGTGTTGGCCTTTGTTTGGCCTTTTAGCCAATGAAATCCAGTGGATTTTCAGTGGCTAGCATGCTGTTTTGAGTGCCAAAATTAGAGAGGGGTGACCCTCTCTCTCCTTGTTTTGTTTTCTAGCATTTTTGGCCTTACAAAGGAGCCTTTATTTGCATGCTTCCAAGCCATGTTTCAGGCCATTTTTGATGAGTTTTAGGACCTGAATAGGCTCATTGTTCTTGCATTTTTCCCCTGCCATTGAGCACATATCTTCCTTATCTTGCTTGCTTTTGTCTAAGTCTTCGGCCATGTCAAAAATGGGTCGTCTCCGGGCATTGACATTCACTCCCGTCACTTATTACTTTCGAGTTCAGTCAAAGAGGGGCTGCTGTAGACACCCCATTTTGACTGACCTTAAGACTCAGACGTCATCAATTGAGCGCGCGGTGATTTCGCATGTTGTGCTCGTTCTGAGGTTACGGAGTTTTGGCTGAGAGCCTTACCTCCGGACCTCGGGGCTTTTTGTGCTTTGGCTCGATTTGCGAACCAGGTTCTATTTCTCTTCTCGAAGGGAGGGAGAGGTCTCGTAGACCATCTCTCAGTGGCGGTAGGCTACTTTTCGTGGTCGTAGACCACTGTTCTTGTTTGGAGACTAGTTTCCGATTTTTGGAGCCGTCGGCCGTGCGCCGCGGTTCGGGACCGCTTAACTTTCTCCGTTTGGCACGGTTTTTGGACAGCTTGAAGCTTTGGAACCTTCGTTTTAGCTTCTTGAGAGAGCTTGAGCCTTTTGAACCTTTGTTTTAGCTTCTTGAGGAAGCTTGAACCTTTTGAACCTTCGTCTTAGTTTCTTGAGGAAGTTCGAACCTTTTGAACCCTTGTTTTTGCTTCTTGAGGAAGTTGAACCTTCTGAACCTTCGTTTTAGCTTCTTAAGGGAGCTTGAACCTTGTGAACCTTCGTTTTAGCTTCTTGAGAGAGCATGAACCTTTTGAACCCTTGTTTTGGCTTCTTGAGGAAGCTTGAACCTTTTGAACCTTCGTTTTAGCTCCTTGAGGAAGCTTGAACCTTTTGAACCTTTCCTCCTGCTTCTCCGAGAAGCTTGAACCCTTTGCTCTAGCTTCTTCAATAAGCTTGAACCTTTTGAACCTTTGCTCTAGCTTCTCCAAGAAGCTTGAACCCTCTTGTTTCTCTATAAGAGAGGGCCTCCCTTTCCTTTAGAGAGGTTGAAAAAAATTTGTCTAAGGAAAAGCACATATATCTCTCTATATCTCTACATTCTAGGCTTAGAGGGGGTGTTTTTCTTCGCCTTTAACACCACACCTCATAGCCACACACCTCCACCATTGATCTAAGGTTCTTGGAGGGTCTTGAGAGGCCTCAGAGAGCTGGTTTTTGGTCCAAGAAGCTGCTGGTTTTGTTGAAGCTACAAGGGTAACACACTATTCCCTCTTTTAGCATTATTTTGATCCATTTCTTTAGCCTTACTTGCAAGCATATTTGAGCTTCTATGTAAACTGAAAAAAGTATTATTTTGAGGCGCTTAACATGTTTGTTTAAGATCATTTTTCTGTTGGGAGTCATCTACCCCCTTGCAAGCTTCATTTTACCTCGTTTTGAGCCATGCCTTAGAGCATTTGTGTTGCCCTTTGTTTGGCGTTTTACCCACTGAAACCTAGTGGACTTTCAGTGGCTAGCATGCTATTTTGAGTGCCAAAATCAGAGAGGGGTGACCCTATCTCTCCTTGTTTTGTTTTCTAGCATTTTTGGCCTTACAAAGGAGCCCTTATTTGCATGCTTCCAAGCCATGTTTCAGGCCATTTTTGATGAGTTTTAGGACCTGCATAGGCTCATTGTTCTTGAATTTTGCCCCCGCCTTCGAGCACATATCTTCCTTATCTTGCATGCTTTTGTCTAAGTCTTCGGCCTTGTCAAAAATGGGTCGTCTCCGGGCTTTGACATTCACTCCCGTAACTTATGACTTTCGAGTTCTGTCAAAGATGGGCAACTGTAGACACCCCATTTTTGACCGACCTTAAGACTCAGATGTCATCGATTGAGCGCTCGGTGATTGCGCATGTTGTGGTCATTCGGAGGTTACGGAGTTTCGGCTGAGAGCCTTACCTCCGGACCTCGGGACTCTTTTGTGCTTTGCCTCGATTTGTGAACCAGGTTCAGTTTTCTCTTCCCAAAGGGAGGGAGAGGTCTCGTAAACCATCTCTCAGTGGCCGTAGGCTGCTTTTCGTCGTCGTAAACCACTGTTCCCGATTGGAGATCATTTTCCAATTTTCGGAGCCGTCGGCCGTGCGCCTCCGTTCAGGACCGCTTAACTTTCTCCGTTTGGCACGGTTTTTGGACATCTTGAAGCTTTTGAACCTTCGTTTTAGCTTCTTGCGGGAGCTTGAACCTTTTGAACCTTCGTTTTAGCTTCTTGAGGAAGCTTGAACCTTCGTCTTAGCATCTTGAGGAAGCTTGAACCTTTTGAACCCTTGTTTTAGCTTCTTGAGGAAGGTGAACCTTCTGAACCTTCGTTTTAGCTTCTTGAAGGAGCTTGAACCTTTTCAACCTTCGGTTTAGCTTCTTGAGGTAGCTTGAAGCTTTTGAACCTTCGTTTTAGCTTCTTGAGGGAGCTCGAACATTTTGAACCCTTGTTTTGGCTTATTGAGGAAGCTTCAACCTTCTGAACCTGCGTTCTAGCTTCTTGTGGAAGCTTGAACCTTTTGAACGTTCATTTTAGCTTCTTGAGGAAGCTTGAACCTTTTGAACCTTTGCTCTAGCTTCTCCGAGAAGCTTGAACTCTTTGCTCCAGCTTCTCCATGAAGCTTGAACCTTTTGAACCTCTGCTCTAGCTTCTCCAAGAAGCCTGAACCTTTTGCTCTAGCGTCTCCAAGAAGCTTGAACCGTCTTGTTTCTCTATAAGAGAGGGCCTCCCTCTCCTTTAGAGAGCTTGAAAAAAATTTGTCTAAGGAAAAGCACATATATCTCTCTATATCTCTACATTCTAGGCTTAGAGAGGGTGTTTGTTCTTGGCCTTTAACACCACACCTCATAGCCACACACCTCCACCATTGATCTAAGGTTCTTGGAGGGTCTCGAGAGGTGTCAAAGAGCTGGTTTTTGGTCCAAGAAGCTGCTGGTTTTGCTGAAGCTACAAGGGCAACACACTATTCTGTCTTTTTAGCATTATTTTGATCCATCTCTCAGCCTTACTTGCAAGCATATTTGAGCTTCAGTGTAAACACAAAAAAGTCTTATTTTGAGGACCTTAACATGTTTGTTTAAGATCATTTTTGTTTTGGGGGTCATCTACCCCCTTGCATGCTTCATTTTACCTTGTTTTGAGCCATGCCTTGGAGCATTTGTGTTGGCCTTTATTTGGCCTTTTAGCCACTGAAATCAGTGGACTTTCAATGGCTAGCATGCTATTTTGAGTGCCAAAATCAGAGAGGGGTGACCCTCTCTCTCTTTGTTTTGTTTTCTAGCATTTTTGCCCTTACAAAGGAGCCCTTATATGCATGCTTCCAAGCCATTTTTGATGAGTTTTAGGACCTGCATAGGCTCATTGTTCTTGCATTTTGCCCCCGCCTTCGAGCACATATATTCGTTAACTTGCATGCTTTTGTCTAAGTCTTCGGCCTTGTCAAAAATGGGTTGTCTCCGGGGTTGGACATTCACTCCCGTCACTTATGACTTTCGAGTTCTGTCAAAAAGGGGCAACTATAGACACCCCGCTTTTGACCGACCTGAAGACTCAGACGTCATTGATTGAGCGCTCGGTGATTGCGCATGTTGTGCTCGTTCTAGGGTTACGGAGTTTCGGCTGAGAGCCTTACCTCCGGACCTCGGGACTCTTTTGTGCTTTACCTCGATTTGCAAACCAGGGTCTGTTTTCTCTTCCCGAAGGGAGGGAGAGGTCTCGTAGACCATCTCTCAGTGGCCGTAGGCTACTTTCCATGGTCGTAGACCACTGCTCCCGTTTGGAGACCAGTTTTCGATTTTCGGAGCCGTCGGCCGTGCGCCTCGGTTCGGGACCGCTTAACTTTCTCTGTTTGGCACGGTTTTTGGACAGCTTGAAGGTTTTTAACCTTCGTTTTAGCTTCTTGAGGGAGCTTGAACCTTTTGAACCTTCGTTTTAGCCTATTGAGGAAGCTTGAACCTTTTGAACCTTCGTCTTAGCTTCTTGAGGAAGCTTGACCCTTTTGAACCCTTGTTTTAGCTTCTTGAGGAAGTTGAACCTTCTGAACCTTCATTTTAGCTTCTTAATGGAGCTTGAACCTTTTGAACATTCGTTTTAGCTTCATGAGTGAGCTTGAACCTTTTGAACCCTTGTTTTGACTTCTTGAGAAAGCTTGAACCTTCTGAACCTTCATTTTAGCTCCTTGAGGAAGCTTGAACCTTTTGAACCTTTGTTTTAGCTTCTTGAGGAAGCTTGAACCTTTTGAACCTTTGCTCCAGCTTCTCCGAGAAGCATGAACCCTTTGCTCTAGCTTCTCCAAGAAGCTTGAACCTTTTGAACCATTGCTCTAGCTTCTCCATGAAGTTTGAACCTTTTGCTCTAGCTTCTCCAAGAAGCTTGAACCCTCTGGTTTCTCTATAAGAGAGGGCCTCCCTCTCCTTTAGAGAGGTTGAAAAAAATTTGTCTAAGAAAAAGCACATATATCTCTCTATATCTCTACATTCTAGGCTGAGAGAGGGTCTTTGTTCTTGGCCTTTAACACCACACCTCATAGCCACACACCTCCACCATTGATCTAAGGTTCTTGGAGGGTCTTGAGAGGTCTAAAAGAGCAGGTTCCTGGTCGAAGAAGCTGCTATTTTGTTGAAGCTACAAGGGTAACACACTTTTCCCTCTTTTTAGCATTATTTTGATCCATCTCTTAGCCTTACTTGCAAGCATATTTGAGCTTCGGTGTAAACTGAAAAAAGTCTTATGTTGAGGCCCTAACATGTTTGTTTTAGACCATTTTTCTGTTGGGGGTCATCTACCCCCTTGCATGCTTCATTTTACCTTTTTTGGAGGCATGCCTAGGAGCATTTGTGTTGTCCTTTGTTTGGCCTTTTAGCCAATGAAATCTAGTGGATTTTCAGTGGCTAGCATGCTGTTTTAAGTGCCAAAATCAGAGAGGGGTGACCCTCTCTCTCCTTGTTTTGTTTTCTAGCATTTTTGGCCTTACAAAGGAGCCCTTATTTGCATGCTTCCAAGCCATGTTTCAGGCCATTTTTGATGAGTTTTAGGACCTGCATAGGCTCATTGTTCTTGCATTTTGCCCCTGCCTTCGAGCACATATCTTCCTTATCTGGCATGCTTTTGTCTAAGTCTTCGGCCTTGTCAAAAATGGGTCGTCTCCGGGCTTTGACATTCACTCCCGTAACTTATGACTTTCGAGTTCTGTCAAAGAGGGGCTACTGTAGACACCCCATTTTTGACTGACCTTAAGACTCAGACGTCATCGATTGAGCGATTGGTGATTGCGCATGTTGTGCTCGTTCAGAGGTTACAGAGTTTCGGCTGAGTGCCTTACCTACGGACCTCGGGACTCTTTTGTGCTTTGCCTCGATTTGCGAACCAGGTTCTATTTTCTCTTCCCGAAGGAAGGGAGAGGTCTCGTAGACCATCTCTCAGTGACCGTAGGTTACTTTTCGGGGTCGTAGACCGCTGTTCCTATTTGGTGACTAGTTTCCGATTTTCGGAGCCGTCGGCCGTGCGCCTCGTTTCGGGACCGCTTAACTTTCTCCGTTTGGCACGGTTTTTGGACAACTTGAAGCTTTTGAACCTTGGTTTTAGCTTCTTGAGGGAGCTTGAACCTTTTGAACCTTCGTCTTAGCTTCTTGAGGAAGCTTGAACCTTTTGAACCCTTGTTTTAGCTTCTTGAGGAAGTTGAACCTTCTGAACCTTCGTTTTAGCTTCTTAAGGGAGCTTGAACCTTGTGAACCTTCGTTTTAGCTTCTTGAGGGAGCTTGAACCTTTTGAACCCTTGTTTTGGCTTCTTGAGGAAGCTTGAACCTTTTGAACCTTTGTTTTAGCTCCTTGAGGAAGCTTGAACCTTTTGAACCTTCGTTTTAGCTTCTTGAGGAAGATTGAACCTTTTGAACCTTTGCTCCAGCTTCTCCGAGAAGCTTGAACCCTTTGCTCTAGCTTCTCCAACAAGCTTGAACCTTTTGAACCTTTGCTCTAGCTTCTCCAAGAAGCTTGAACCCTCTTGTTTCTCAATAAGATTGGGCCTCCCTCTCCTTTAGAGAGGTTGAAAAAAATTTGTCTAAGGAAAAGCACATATATCTCTCTATATCTCTACATTCTAGGCTTAGAGAGGGTGTTTGTTCCTGGCCTTTAACACCACACCTCGTAGCCACACACCTCCACCATTGATCTAAGGTTCTTGGAGGGTCTTGAGAGGTCTCAAAAAGCTGGTTTTTGGTGCAAGAAGTTGCTGGTTTTGCTGAAGCTACAAGGGTAACACACTATGGAATCTTTTAGCATTATTTTGATCCATCTCTTAGCCTTACTTGCAAGCATATTTGAGGTTCGGTGTAAACTGAAAAAAGTCTTATTTTGAGGCCCTTAACATGTTTGTTTAAGATCATTTTTCTGTTGGGGGTCATCTACCCCCTTGCATGCTTCATTTTACCTCGTTTTGAGCCATGCCTTAGAGCATTTGTGTTGGCCTTTGTTTGGCCTTTTAGCCACTGAAACCCAGTGGACTTTCAGTGGCTAGCATGCTATTTTGAGTGCCAAAATCAGAGAGGGGTGACCCTCTCTCTCCTTGTTTTGTTTTCTAGCATTTTTGGCCTTATAAAGGAGCCCTTATTTGCATGCTTCCAAGCCATGTTTCGGGCCATTTTTGATGAGTTTTAGGACCTGCATAGGCTCCTTGTTCTTGCATTTTGCCCCCACCTTCGAGCACATATCTTCCTTATCTTGCATGCTTTTGTCTAAGTCTTCGGCCTTGTCAAAAATGGGTCGTCTCCGGGCTTTGACATTCACTCCCGTCACTTATGTCTTTCGAGTTCTGTCAAAGAGAGGCTACTATAGACACCCCATTTTTGACTGACCTTAAGACTCAGACGTCATCGATTGAGCGCTAGGTGATTGCACATGTTGTGCTTGTTCTGAGGTTACGGAGTTTCGGTTGAGAGCCTTGCCTCCGGACCTCGGGACTCTTTTGTGCTTTGCGTCGATTTGCGAACCAGGTTCTATTTTCTCTTCCCGAAGGGAGGGAGAGGTCTCGTAGGCCATCTCTCGGTGACCGTAGGCTACTTTTTGTGGTCGTAGACCATTGTTCCAGTTTGGTGACTAGTTTTCGATTTTCGGAGCCGTCGGCCGTGCGCCTCGGTTCGGGACCGCTTAACTTTCTCCGTTTGGCACGGTTTTTGGACAGCTTGAAGCTTTTGAACCTTCGTTTTAGCTTCTTGAGGGAGCTTGAACCTTTTGAACCTTCGTTTTAGCTTCTTGAGGAAGCTGAACCTTTTGAACCTTCGTCTTAGCTTCTGAGGAAGCTGAACCTTTTGAACCCTTGTTTTAGCTTCTGAGGAAGTTGAACCTTCTGAACCTTCGTTTTAGCTTCTCAAGGGAGCTTGAACCTTGTGAACCTTCATTTTAGCTTCTTGAGGGAGCTTGAACCTTTTGAACCCTTGTTTTGGCCTCTTGAGGAAGCTTGAACCTTTTGAACCTTTGTTTTAGCTCCTTGAGGAAGTTTGAACCTTTTGAACCTTCGTTTTAGCTTCTTGAGGAAGCTTGAACCTTTTGAACCTTTGCTCCAGCTTCTCTGAGAAGCTTGAACCCTTTGCTCTAGCTTCTCCAAGAAGCTTGAACCTTTTGAACCTTTGCTCTAGCTTCCCCAAGAAGCTTGAACCCCCTTGTTTCTCTATATGAGAGGGCCTCCCTCTCCTTTAGAGAGGTTGAAAAAAATTTGTCCAAGAAAAAGCACATATATCTCTCTATATCTCTACATTCTACGCTTAGAGAGGGTGTTTGTTCTTAGCCTTTAACACCACACCTCGTAGCCACACACCTCCACCATTGATCTAAGGTTCTTGGAGGATCCTGAGAGGTCTCAAAGAGCTGGTTTTTGGTGCAAGAAGTTGTTGGTTTTGCCGAAACTACAAGGGTAACACACTATTCCCTCTTTTACCATGATTTTGATCCATCTCTTAGCCTTCCTTGCAAGCATATTTGAGCTTCGGTGTAAACTGAAAAAAGTCTTATTTCGAGGACCTTAACATGTTTGTTTAAGATCATTTTTCTGTTGGGGGTCATCTACCCCCTTGCATGTTTCATTTTGCCTTGTTTTGAGCCATGCCTAGAGCATTTGTGTTGCCTTTTGTTGGCCTTTTAGCCACTGAAATCCAGTGGATTGAGTGGCTAGCATGCTGTTTTGAGTGCCAAAATCAGAGAGGGGTGACCCTCTCTCTCCTTGTTTTGTTTTCTAGCATTTTTGGCCTTACAAAGGAGCCCTTATTTGCATGCTTCCAAGCCATGTTTCAGGCCATTTTTGATGAGTTTTAGGACCTGCATAGGCTCATTGTTCTTGAATTTTGCCCCCACCTTCGAGCACATATCTTCCTTATCTTGCATGTTTTGTCTAAGTCTTCGGCCTTGTCAAAAATGGGTTGTCTCCAGGCTTTGACATTCACTCCCGTAAGTTATGACTTTCGAGTTCTGTCAAAGAGGGGCAACTGTAGACACCCCATTTTTGACCGACCTTAAGACTCAGATTTCATCGATTGAGCACTCGGTCATTGCGCATGTTGTGGTCGTTCGGAGGTTACGGAGTTTCGGCTGAGAGCCTTACCTCCGGACCTCGGGACTCTTTTGTGCTTTGCCTCGATTTGCAAACCAGGTTCTGTTTTCTCTTCCAAAAGGGAGGGAGAGGTCTCACAAACCATCTCTCAGTGGCCGTAGGCTGCTTTTCGTCGTTGTAAACCACTGTTCCCGTTTGGAGATCAGTTTCCAATTTTCGGAGCCGTCGGCCGTGCGCCTCGGTTCGGGACCGCTTAACTTTCTCTGTTTGGCACAGTTTTTGGACATCTTGAAGCTTTTGAACCTTCGTTTTAGCTTCTTGCGGGAGCTTGAACCTTTTGAACCTTCGTTTTAGCTTCTTGAGGAAGCTTGAACCTTTTGAACCTTCGCCTTAGCTTCTTGAGGAAGATTGAACCTTTTGAACCCTTGTTTTAGCTTCTTGGGGAAGTTGAACCTTCTGAACCTTCGTTTTAGCTTCTTGAAGGAGCTTGAACCTTTTCAACCTTCAGTTTAGCTTCTTGAGGGAGCTTGAACCTTTTGAACCTTCGTTTTAGCTTCTTGAGGGAGCTTGAACCTTTTGAACCTTCGTTTTAGCTTCTTGAGGGAACTTGAACCTTTGAACCCTTGTTTTGGCTTCTTGAGGAAGCTTGAACCTTCTGAACCTTCGTTTTAGCTTCTTGTGGAAGCTTGAACCTTTTGAACCTTCGTTTTAGCTTCTTGAGGAAGCTTGAACCTTTGCCCCAGCTTTTCCGAGAAGCTTGAACCCTTCGCTCTAGCTTCTTCAAGAAGCTTGAACCTTTTGAACCTTTGCTCTAGCTTTTCCGAGAAGCTTGAACCCTCTTGTTTCTCTATAGGAGAGGGCCTCCCTCTTCTTTAGAGAGGTTGAAAAAAATTTGTCAAACGAAAAACACATATATCTCTCTATATCTCTACATTCTAGGCTTAGAGAGGGTGTTTGTTCTTGGCCTTTAACACCACACCCCATAGCCACAAACCACCACCATTGATCTAAGGTTCTTGGATGGTCTTGAGAGGTCTCAAAGAGTTGGTTTTTGGTCCAAGAAGCTGCTGGTTTTGCTGAAGCTACAAGGGTAACACACTATTCCCTCTTTTTAGCATTATTTTGATCCATCTCTTGGCCTTACTTTCAAGCATATTTGAGCTTCGGTGTAAACTGAAAAAAGTCTTATTTTGAGACCCTTAACATGTTTGTTTAAGATCATTTTTCTGTTGGGGGTCATCTACCCCCTTGCATGTTTCATTTTGCCTTGTTTTGAGCCATGCCTTAGAGCATTTGTGTTACCTTTTGTTTGGCCTTTTAGCCACTGAAATCCAGTGGATTGTCAGTGGCTAGCATGCTGTTTTGAGTGCCAAAATTAGAGAGGGGTGACCCTCTCTCTCCTTGTTTTGTTTTCTAGCATTTTTGGCTTTACAAAAGAGCCCTTATTTGCATGCTTCCAAGCCATGTTTCAGGCCATTTTTGATGAGTTTTAGGACCTGCATAGGCTCATTGCTCTCGCATTTTGCCGCCGCCTTCAAGCACATATCTTCGTTATCTTGCATGCTTTTGTCTAAGTCTTCGGCCTTGTCAAAAATGGGTCGTCTCCGGGCTTTGACATTCACTCCCGTCACTTATGACTTTCGAGTTCTGTCAAAGAGGGGCAACTGTAGACACCCCATTTTTGACCGACCTTAAGACTCAGACGTCATCGATTGAGCGCTCGGTGACTGCGCAAGTTGTGCTCGTTCTGAGGTTACGGAGTTTCGCTGAGAGCCTTACCTCCGGACCTCGAGACTCTTTTGTGCTTTGCCTCAATTTGCGAACCAAGTTTTGATTTCTCTTCCCGAAGGGAGGGAGAGGTCTCGTAGACCATCTCTAAGTGGCCATAGGCTACTTTTCATGGTCGTAGACCACTATTCGCGTTTGGAGACCAATTTCTGATTTTTGGAGCCGTCGGCCGTGCGCCTCGGTTCGGGACGGCTTAACTTTCTCCGTTTGGCAGGGTTTTTGGACAGCTTGAAGCTTTTGAACCTTCGTTTTAGCTTCTTGAGGGAGGTTGAACCTTTTGAATCTTCGTTTTAGCTTCTTGAGGAAGCTTGAACCTTTTGAACCTTCGTCTTAGCTTCTTGAGGAAGCTTGAACCTTTTGAACCCTTATTTTAGCTTCTTGAGGAAGTTGAACCTTCTGAACCTTCGTTTTAGCTTCTTGAGGGAGCTTGAACCTTTCCAACCTTCGGTTTAGCTTCTTGAGGGAGCTTGAACCTTTTGAACCTTCGTTTTAGCTTCTTGAGGGAGCTTGAACCTTTTGAACACCTGTTTTGGCTTTTTGAGGAAGCTTGAACCTTCTGAACCTTCGTTTAAGTTTCTTGAGGAAGTTTGAACCTTTTGAACCTTCGTTTTAGCTTCTTGAGGAAGCTTGAACCTTTTGAACCTTTGCTCTAGCTTCTCCGAGAAACTTGAACCCTTTGCTCTAGCTTCTCCAACAAGCTTGAACCTTTGCTCTACCTTCTCCAAGAAGCTTGAACCTTTGCTCTAGCTTCTCCAAGAAGATTGAACCCTCTTGTTTCTCTATAAGAGAGGGCCTCCCTCTCTTTTAGAGAGGTTGAAAAAGATTTGTCTAAGAAAAAGCACATATATCTCTCTATATCTCTACATTCTTGGCTAAGAGAGGGTGTTTGTTCTTGGCCTTTAACACCACACCTCATTGCCACACACCTCCACCATTGATCTAAGGTTCTTGGAGGGTCTTGAGAGTTCCCAAAGAGCTGGTTTTTGGTCCAAGAAGCTGTTGGTTTTGCTGAAGCTACAAGGGTAACACACTATTTCCTCTTTTTAGCATTATTTTGATCCATCTCTTAGCCTTACTTGGAAGCATATTTGGGCTTCGGTGTAAACTGAAAAAAGTCTTATTTTGAGGCCCTTAACATGTTTGTTTAAGATCATTTTTCTGTTGGGGGTCATCTACCCCCTTGCATGCTTCATTTTACCTTGTTTTGAGCCATGCCTTAGAGCATTTGTGTAGGCCTTTGTTTGGCCTTTTAGCCCCTGAAATCCAGTGGATTTTTAGTGGCTAGCATGCTATTTTGAGTGCCAAAATTAGAGAGGGGTGACCCTCTCTCTCTTTGTTTTGTTTTCTAGCATTTTTGGCCTTACAAGGGAGCCCTTATTTGCATGCTTCCAAGCCATGTTTCAGGCCATTTTTGATGAGTTTTAGGACCTGCATAGGCTCATTGTTCATGCATTTTGCCCCCGCCTTCGAGCACATATCTTTGTTATCTTGCATGCTTTTGTCTAAGTCTTCGGCCTTGTCAAAAGTGGGTCGTATCCAGGCTATGACATTCACTCCCGTCACTTATGACTTTCGAGTTCTATCAAAGAGGGGCAACTGTAGACACCCCATTTTTGACCGACCTTAAGAATCAGACGTCATCGATTGAGCGCTCGATGATTGCGCATCTTGTGCACGTTCTGAGGTTATGGAGTTTCGGCTGAGAGCCTTACCTCCGGACCTCGGGACTCTTTTGTGCTTTGCCTCGATTTGCGAACCAGGTTCTGTTTTCTCTTCCCGAAGGGAGGGAGAGGACTCGTAGACCATCTCTCAGGGGCCGTAGGGTACTTTTCGTGGTCGTAGTCCACTGTTCCCGTTTGGAGACCAGTTTCCGATTTTCGGAGCCGTCGGTCGTGCGCCTCGGTTCGGGACCGCTTAAATTTCTCCGTTTGGCACTGTTTTTGGACAGCTTGAACCTTTTGAACCTTCGTTTTAGCTTCTTGAGGGAGCTTGAACCTTTTGAACCTTCCATTAGGCTTCTTGAGGAAGCTTGAACCTTTTGAACCTTATTTTAGGTTCTTGAGGAAGTTGAAACTTCTGAACCTTCGTTTTAGCTTCTTGAGGGAACTTGAACCCTTTGAACCTTCGTTTTAGCTTCTTGGGGGAGCTTGAACCTTTTGAACCATCGTTTTAGCTTCTTGAGGGAGCTTGAACCTTTTGAACCTTCGTTTTAGCTTCTTGAGGAAGCTTGAACCTTTTGAACCCTTGTTTTAGCTTCTTGAGGAAGTTGAACCTTCTGGACCTTCGTTTTAGCTTCTTGAGGGAGCTTGAACCTTTTGAACCTTCGTTTTAGCTTCTTGAGGAAGCTTGAACCTTTTGAACCCTTATTTTACCTTCTTGACTAAGTTGAACCTTCTGGACCTTCATTTTAGCTTCTTGGGGAAGCTTGAACCTTTTGAACCCTTGTTTTACCTTCTTGACTAAGTTGAACCATCTGGACCTTCGTTTTAGCTTCTTGAAGGAGCTTGAACCTTTTGAACCTTCCTTTTAGCTTCTTAAGGGTGCTTGAACCTTCTGAATCTTCATTTCAGCTTCTTGAGGGATCTTGAACCTTTTGAACCTTCATTTTAGCTTCTTGAGGAAGCTTGAACCTTTTGAACCCTTGTTTTGGCTTCTTGAGGAAGCTTTAACCCTCTGAACCTTAGTTTTAGCTTCTTGAGGATGCTTGACCCTTTTGAACCTTCATTTTAGGTTCTTGAGGAAGCTTGAACCGTTTGAACCTTTGCCCTAGCTTCTCCGAGAAGCTTGAACCCTTTGCTCTAGCTTCTCCAAAAAGCTTGTAACTTTGCTCTAGCTTCTCCAAGAAGCTCGAACCCGCTTGTTTCTCTGTAAGAGAGGGCCTCCCTCTCCTTTAGAGAGGTTGAAAAAAATTTGTCCAAGGAAAAGCACATATATCTCTCTATATCTCTACATTCTAGGCTTAGAGAGGGTGTTTGTTCTTGGCCTTTAACACCACACCTCATAGCCACACACCTCCACCATTGATCTAAGGTTCTTGAAGGGTCTTGAGAGGTCTCAAAGAGCTGGTTTTTGGTCCAAGAAGCTGCTGGTTTTGCTGAACCTACAAGGGTAACACACTATTCCCTCTTTTTAGCATTATTTTGATCCATCTCTTAGCCTTACTTGCAAGCATATTTGAGCTTCGGTGTAAACTGAAAAAATTCTTATTTGGAGGCCCTTAACATGTTTGTTTAAGATTATTTTTCTGTTGGGCGTCAACTACCCCCTTGCATGCTTCATTTTACGTTGTTTTGAGCCATGCCTTGGAGCATTTGTGTTGGCCTTTGTTTGGCCTTTTAGCCACTGAACATGCTGTTTTGAGTGCCAAAATCAGAGAGGGGTGACCCTCTCTCTCCTTGTTTTGTTTTCTAGCATTTTTGGCCTTACAAAGTAGCCCTTATTTGCATGCTTCCAAGCCATGTTTCAGGCCATTTTTGATGAGTTTTAGAACCTGCATAGGCTCATTGTTCTTGCATTTTGCCACCGCCTTCGAGCACATATCTTGGTTATCTTGCATGCTTTTGTCTAAGTCTTCGGACTTGTCAAAAATGGGTCGTCTCCGGGCTTTGACATTCACTCCCGTCACTTATGACTTTCGAGTTCTGTCAAAGAGGGGCAATTGTAGACACCCCTTTTTGACCGACCTTAAGACTCAGACGTCATCGATTGAGCGCTCTGTGATTGCGCATGTTGTGCTCGTTCGAAGGTTACGGAGTTTCGGCTGAGAGCCTTACCTCCGGACTTCACGACTCTTTTGTGCTTTGCCTTGATTGGTGAACAAGGTTCTGTTTACTCTTCCCGAAGGGAGGGAGAGGTCTTGTAGACCATCTATCAATGGCCGTAGGCTAGTTTTCGTGGTCGTAGACCACTGTTCCCGTTTGGAGACCAGTTTTCTATTTTCGGAGCCGTCGGTCATGCGGCGCGGTTCGGGACTGCATTACTTTCTCCGTTTGGCACGGTTTCTGGACAGCTTGAACCTTTTGAACCTTCGTTTTAGCTTCTTGGGGGAGCTTGAACCTTTTGAACCTTCCTTTAGGCTTCTTGAGGAAGCTTGAACCTTCTGAACCTTATTTTAGGTTCTTGAGGAAGTTGAAACTTCTGAACCTTCGTTTTAGCTTCTTGAGGGAACTTGAATCTTTTGAACCTTCGTTTTAGCTTCTTGAGGGAGCTTGAACCTTTTGAACCTGCGTTTTAGCTTCTTGAGGGAGCTTGAACCTTTTGAACCTTCGTTTTAGTTTCTTGAGGAAGCTTGAACCTTTTGAACCCTTGTTTTAGCTTCTTGAGGAAGTTGAACCTTCTGGACCTTCGTTTTAGCTTCTTGAGGGAGCTTGAACCTTTTGAACCTTCATTTTAGCTTCTTGAGGAAGCTTGAACCTTTTGAACCCTTATTTTAGGTTCTCGAGGAAGTTAAACCTTCTGAACCTTCGTTGTAGCTTCTTGAGGGAGCTTGAACCTTTTGAACCTTCGTTTTAGCTTCTTGAGGGAGCTTGAACCTTTTGAACCTTCGTTTTAGCTTCTTGAGGAAGCTTGAACCTTTTGAACCCTGGTTTTACCTTCTTGACTAAGTTGAACCTTCTGGACCTTCGTTTTAGCCTCTTGAGGGAGCTTGAACGTTTTGAACCTTCGTTTTAGCTTCTTGAGGGAGCTTGAACCTTCTGAACCTTCGTTTCAGCTTCTTGAGGGAGCTTGAACCTGTTGAACCTTCGTTTTAGCTTCTTGAGGAAGCTTGAACCTTTTGAACCCTCGTTTTGGCTTCTTGAGGAAGCTTGAACCCTCGGAACGTTCGTTTTAGCTTCTTAAGGATGCTTGAACCTTTTGAACCTTCATTTTAGGTTCTTGAGGAAGGTTGAACCTTTTGAACCTTTGCTCTAGCTTCTCAAAGAAGCTTGAACCCTTTGCTCTAGCTTCTCCAAGAAGCTTGAACCATTTGAACCTTTGCTCTAGCTTCTCCAAGAAGCTTGTACCTTTGCTCTAGCTTCTCCAAGAAGCTCGAACCCTCTGGTTTCTCTGTAAGAGAGGGCCTCCCTCTCCTTTAGAGAGGTTGAAAACAATTTGTCCAAGGAAAAGCACATATATCTCTCTATATCTCTACATTCTAGGCTTAGAGAGGGTCTTCGTTCTTGGCCTTTAACACCACACCTCATAGCCACACACCTCCACCATTGATCTAAGGTTCTTGCAGGGTCTTGAGAGGTCTCAAAGAGCTGGTTTTTGATCCAAGAAGCTGCTGGTTTTGCTGAACCTACAAGGGTAACACACTATTTCCTCTTTTTAGCATTATTTTGATCCATCTCTTAGACTTACTTGCAAGCATATTTGAGCTTCGGTGTAAACTGAAAAAAGTCTTATTTTGAGGCCCTTAACATGTTTGTTTAAGATTATTTTTCTGTTGGGGGTCATCTACCCCTTGCATGCTTCATTTTACCTTGTTTTGAGCCATGCCTTGGAGCATTTGTGTTGGCCTTTGTTTGGCCTTTTAGCCACTGAACATGCTGTTTTGAGTGCCAAAATCAGAGAGGGGTGACCCTCTCTCTCCTTGTTTTGTTTTCTAACATTTTTGGCCTTATAAAGGAGCCCTTATTTGCATGCTTCCAAGCCATGTTTCAGGCCATTTTTGATGAGTTTTAGGACCTGCATAGGCTCATTGTTCTTGCATTTTGCCCCCGCCTTCGAGCACATATCTTCGTTATCTTGCATGCTTTTGTCTAAGTCTTCAGCCTTGTCGAAAATGAGTCGTCTCCGGGCTTTGACATTCACTCCCGTCACTTATGACTTTCGAGTTCTGTCAAAGAGGGGCAATTGTAGACACCCCTTTTTGACCGACCTTAAGACTCAGACGTCATCGATTGAGCGCTCGGTGATTGCGCATGTTGTGCTCGTTCGGAGGTTACGGAGTTTCAGCTGAGAGCCTTACCACCGGACCTCGGGACTCTTTTGTCTTTGCCTAGATTTGCGAACAAGGTTCCGTTTTCTCTTCCCGAAGGGAGGGAGAGGACTCGTAGACCATCTCTCAGTGGCCGTAGGCTACTTTTCATGGTCGAAGACCACTGTTCCCGTTTGGAGACCAGTTTCCCGTTTTCGGAGTCGTCGGCCGTGTGCCTCGGTTTGGGACCGCTTAGCTTTCTCCATTTGGCACAGTTTTTGGACAGCTTGAACTTTTTGAACCTTCGTTTTAGCTTCTTGAGGGAGCTTGAACCTTTTGAACCTTCATTTTAGCTTCTTGAGGAAGCTTGAACCTTTTGAACCTTCGTTTTACCTTCTTAAGGAAGCTTGAACCTTTTAAATCCTTGTTTTAGCTTCTTGAGGAAGTTGAACCTTCTGAACCTTCGTTTTACCTTCTTGAGGGAGCTTGAACCTTTTGAACCTTTGTTTTACTTCTTGAGGGAGCTTGAACCTTTTGAACCCTTGTTTTGGCCTCTTGAGGAAGCTTGAACCTTCTGAACCTTCATTTTAGCTTCTTGAGGAAGCGTGAACCTTTTGAACCTTCGTTTTAGCTTCTTGTGGAAGCTTGAACCTTTTGAACCTTTTCAACCTTTGCTCTAGCTTCTCCAAGAAGCTTGAACCTTTTGAACCTTTGCTCGAGCTTCTCTAAGAAGCATGAACCCTTTGCTCTAGCTTCTCCAAGAAGCTTGAACCTTTGCTCTAGCTTCTCTAAGAAGCTTGAACGCTCTTGTTTCTCTATAAGAGAGGGCCTCCCTCTCCTTTAGAGAGGTTGAAAAAAATTTGTCTAAGGAAAAACACATATATCTCAATATATCTCTACATTCTAGGCTTAGAGAGGATGTTTGTTCTTGGCCTTTAACACCACACCTCATAGCCACACACCCCCACCATTGATCTAAGGTTCTTGGAGGGTCTTGAGACGTCTCAAAGAGCTAGTTTTTGGTCCGAGAAGCTGCTGGTTTTGCTGAACCTACAAGGGAACACACTATTCCCTCTTTTTAGCATTATTTTGATCCATCGCTTAGCCTTACTTGCAAGCATATTTGAGCTTCGGTGTAAACTGAAAAAATTCTTATTTTGAGGCCCTTAACATGTTTGTTTAAGATCATTTTTCTTTTGGGGGTCATCTACCCCCTTCCATGCTTCATTTTACCTTATTTTGAGCCATGCCTCGGAGCATTTGTGTTGGCCTTTGTTTGGCCTTTTAGCCACTGAAATCCAGTGGATTTTCAGTGGCTAGCATGCTGTTTTGAGGGCCAAAATCAGAGCGGGGTGACCCTCTCTCTCCTTGTTTTGTTTTCTAGCATTTTTGGCCTTATAAAGGAGCCCTTATTTGCATGCTTTCAAGCCATGTTTCAGGTCATTTTTGATGAGTTTTAGGACCTGCATAGGCTCATTGTTCTTGCATTTTGCCCCCGCCTTCGAGCACATATCTTCGTTATCTTGCATGCTTTTGTCTAAGTCTTCGGCCTTGTCAAAAATGGGTCGTCTCCGGGCTTTGACATTCACTCCCGTCACTTATGACGTTCTAGTTCTGTCAAAGAGGGGCAATTGTAGACACCCCTTTTTGACCGACCTTAAGACTCAGACGTCATCGATTGAGCGCCCGGTGATTGCGCATGTTGTGCTCGTTCTGTGGTTACGGAGTTTCGGCTGAGAGCCTTACCTCCAGACCTCTGGACTCTTTTGTGCTTTGCCTTGATTTGCGAACAAGGTTCTGTTTTCTCTTCCCGAAGGGAGTGAGAGGTCTCGTAGACCATCTCTTAGTTGCCGTAGGCAACTTTTCGTGGTCGTAGACCACTGTTCCCGTTTGGAGACCAGTTTCCGATTTTCGGAGCCGTTGGCCGTGCGCCTCGGCTCGGGACCGCTTAGCTTTCTCCATTTGGCACGGTTTTTGGACAGCTTGAACCTTTTGAACCTTTGTTTTAGCTTCTTGAGGGAGCTTGAACCTTTTGAACCTTCATTTTAGCTTCTTGAGGAAGCTTGAACCTTTTAAACCCTTGTTTTAGCTTCTTGAGGAAGTTGAACCTTCTGAACCTTCGTTTTAGCTTCTTGAGGGAGCTTGAACCTTTTGAACCTTCGTTTTAACTTCTTGAGGGAGCTTGAACCTTTTGAACCCTTGTTTTGGCCTCTTGAGGAAGCTTGAACCATTTGAACCTTCGTATTCGCTTCTTGAGGAAGCTTGAACCTTTTGAACCTTCGTTTTAGCTTCTTGTGGAAGCTTGAACCTTTTGAACCTTTGCACTATCTTCTCCAAGAAGCTTGAACCTTTTGAACCTTTGCTCGAGCTTCTCCAAGAAGCTTGAACCCTTTGCTCTAGCTTCTCCAAGAAGCTTGAACCCTCTTGTTTCTCTATAAGAGAGGGCCTCCCTCTCCTTTAGAGAGGTTGAAAAAAATTTGTCCAAGGAAAAGCACATATATCTCTCTATGTCTCTACATTCTAGGCTTAGAGGGGGTGTTTGTTCTTGGCCTTTAACACCACACCACATAGCCACACACCTCCACCATTGATCCAAGGTTCTTGGAGGGTCTTCAGAGGTCTCAAAGCGCTGGTTTTTGGTCCAAGAAGCTGCTGGTTTTGCTGAACCTACAAGGGTAACACACTATTCCCTCTTTTTAGCATTATTTTGACCCATCTCTTAGCCTTACTTGCAAGCATATTTGAGCTTCGGTGTAAACTAAAAAAAGTCTTATTTTGAGGCCCTTAACATGTTTGTTAACGATCCTTTTTCTGTTGGGGGTCATCTACCCCCTTGCATGCTTCATTTTACCTTGTTTTGAGCCATGCCTTGGAGCATATGTGTTGGCCTTTGTTTGACGTTTTAGCCGCTGAAATCTAGTGGATTTTCAGTTGCTAGCATTGTATTTTGAGTGCCAAAATCAGAGAGGGGTGACCCTCGTTCTGCTTGTTTTGTTTTCTAGCATTTTTGGCCTTACAAAGGAGTCCTTATTTGCATGCTTCCATGCCATGTTTCAGGCCATTTTTGATGATTTTTAGGACCTGCATAGGCTCAATGTTCTTGCATTTTGCCCTCGCCTTCGAGCACATATCTTGGTTATCTTGCATGCTTTTGTCTAAGTCTTCGGCCTTGTCAAAAATGGGTTGTCTCCGGGCTTTGACATTTACTCCCGTAACTTATGACTTTCGAGTTCTGTCAAAGAGGAACAACTGTAGACACCCCATTTTTGACCAACCTGAAGGCTCAGACGTCATCGATTGAGCGCTCGGTTATTGCGCATGTTGTGCTCGTTCTGAGGTTATGGTGTTTCGGCTGAGAGCCTTACCTCCGGACCTCGGGACTCTTTTGTCCTTTGCCTCGATTTGTGAACAAGGTTCTGTTTTCTCTTCCCGAAGGGAGGGAGAGGTCTCGCAGACCATCTCTTTGTCACCGTAGGCTACTTTTCATGGTCGTAGACCACTGTTCCTGTTTGGAGACGAGTTTCCAGTTTTCAGAGCCGTCGGCCGCGCGCCTCGGTTCGGGACCGCTTAGCTTTCTCCGTTGGGCCTTGTTTTTGGACAGCTTGAACCTTTTGAACCTTCGTTTTAGCTTCTTGAGGGAGCTTGAAGCTTTTGAACCTTCATTTTAGCTTCTTGAGGAAGCTTGAACCTTTTAAACCCTCGTTTTAGCTTCTCGAGGAAGTTGAACCTTCTGAACCTTCGTTTTAGCTTTTTGAGGGAGCATGAACCTTTTGAACCTTCGTTTTAGCTTCTTGAGGGACCTTGAACCTTTTGAACCCTTGTTTTGACCTCCTGAGGAAGCTTGAACCTTCATTTTAGCTTGTTGAGGAAGCTTGAACCTTTTAAACCTTCGTTTTAGCTTCTTGTGAAAGCTTGAACTTTTTGAACCTTTGTTCTAGCTTCTCTAAGAAGCTTGAACCCTTTGCTCTAGCTTCTCCAAGAAGCTTGAACCTTTTGAACCTTTGCTCTAGCTTCTCCAAGAAGCTTGAACCTTCGCTCTAGCTTCTCCAAGAAGCTTGAACTCCCTTGTTTCTCTATAAGAGAGGGCCTCCCTCTCCTTTAGGGAGGTTGAAAAAAATTTGTCTAAGGAAAAGCACATATATCTCTCTATATGTCTACATTCTAGGCTTAGAGAGGGTGTTTGTTCTTGGCCTTTAACACCACACCTCATAGCCACACACCTCCACCATTGATCTAAGGTTCTTGGAGGGTTTTGAGAGGTCTCAAAGAGCTGGTTTTTGGTCCAAGAAGCTGCTGGTTTTGCTGAAGCTACAAGTGTAACACACTATTCCCTCTTTTTAGCATTATTTGGATCCATCTCTTAGCCTTACTTGCAGGCATATTTCAGCTTCGGTGTAAACTGAAAAAAGTCTTATTTTGAGGCCCTTAACATGTTTGTTTAAGATCATTTTTCTGTTGGGGGTCATCTACCCCCTTGCGTGCTTCATTTACCTTGTTTTGAGCCATGCCTTGGAGCATTTGTGTTGGCCTTTGTTTGGCCTTCTAGCCACTGAAATCCAGTGGATTTTCAGTAGCTAGCATGCTGTTTTGAGTGCCAAAATCAGAGAGAGGTGACCCTCTCTCTCCTTGTTTTGTTTTCTAGCATTTTTGGCCTTACAACGGAGCCCTTATTTGCATGCTTCTAAGCCATGTTTCTGGCCATTTTTGATGAGTTTTAGGACCTGCATAGGCTCACTGTTCTTGGATTTTGCCTCCGCCTTTGAGCACATATCTTCGTTAACTTCCATGCTTTTCTCTAAGTCATCGGCCTCGTCAAAAATGGGTCGTCTCCGGGATTTGACATTCACTCCCGTCACTTATGACTTTCGAGTTCTTTGTGCTTTGCCTCGATTTGCGAACCAGGTTCTATCTTCTCTTCCCGAAGGGAGGGAGAGGTCTCGCAGACCATCTCTCCGTGGCCGTGGGCTACTTTTTGTGGTCGTAGACCACTGTTCCCGCTTGGAGACCAGTTTTCGATTTTGAGAGCCGTCGGCCGTGCGCCTCCGTTCGGGACCGCTTAGCTTTCTCCATTTGGCACGGTTTTTGGACAGCTTGAACCATTTGAACCTTCGTTTTAGCTTCTTGAGGGAGCTTGAAGCTTTTGAACCTTCGTTTTTGCTTCTTGAGGAAGCTTGAACCTTTTAAACCCTTGTTTTTGCTTCTCGAGGAAGTTGAACCTTTTCAACCTTCGTTTTTGCTTCTTGAGGGAGGTTGAACCTTTTGAACCTTCATTTTAGCTTCTTGAGGGAGCTTGAACCTTTTGAACCCTTGTTTTGGCCTCTTGAGGAAGCTTGAACCTTCTGAACCTTCGTTTTAGCTTGTTGAGGAAGTTTGAATCTTTGGAACCTTCGATTTAGCTTCTTGTGGAAGCTTGAACCTTTTGAACCTTTGTTCTAGCTTCTCCAAGAAGCTTGAACCTTTTGAACCTTTGCTCTAGCTTCTCCAAGAGGCTTGAACCCTCTTTTTTCTCGATGAGAGAGGGCCTCCCTCTCCTTTAGAGAGGTTGAAAAAAATTTGTCTAAGGAAAAGCACAAATATCTCTCTATATCTCTACATTCTAGGCTTAGAGAGGGTGTTTGTTCTTGGCCTTTAACACCACACCTCGTAGCCACCCACCTCCACCATTGATCTAAGGTTCTTGGAGGGTCCTGAGAGGTCTCAAAGGGCTGGTTTTTGGTCCAAGAAGCTACCGGTATTGCTGAAGCTACAAGGGTAACACACTATTCCCTCTTTTTAGCATTATTTTGATCCATCTCTTAGCCTTACTTGCAAGCACATTTGCACTACGGTGTAAACTTAAAAAGTCTTATTCTGAGGCCCTTAACATGTTTGTTTAAGATCATTTTTCAGTTGGGGGTCATCTACCCCTTGCATGCTTCATTTTACCTTGTTTTGAGCCATGCCTTAGAGCATTTGTGTTGGCCTTTGTTTGGCCTTTTAGCCACTGAAATCCAGTGGATTTTCAGTGGCTAGCATGCTGTTAGTGGATTTTCGGTGGCTAGCATGCTGTTTTGAGTGCCAAAATCAGAGAGGGGTGACCCTCTCTCTCCTTGTTTTGTTTTCTAGCATTTTTGGCCTTACAAAGGAGCCCTTATTTGCATGCTTCCAAGCCATGTTTCAGGCCATTTTCGATGAGTTTTAGAACCTGCATAGGCTCATTGTTCTTGCATTTTGCCCCTGCCTTCATGCACATATCTTCGTTATCTTGCATGCTTTTGTCTAAGTCTTTGGCCTTGTCAAAAATGGGTTGTCTCCGGGCTTTGACATTCACTCCCGTCACTTATGACTTTCGAGTTCTGTCAAAGTGGGGCAATTGTAGACACCCCATTTTTGACCGACCTTAAGACTTAGACGTCATCGATTGAGCGCTCGGTGATTGCGCATGTTGTGCTCGTTCTGAGGTTATGGAGTTTCGGCTGAGAGCCTTACCTCCGGAGCTCAGGACCCTTTTGTGCTTTGCCTCGATTTGCGAACAAGGTTCTGTTTTCTCTTCCCAAAGAGAGGGAGAGGTCTCGCAGACCATCTCTCAGTGGCCGTAGGCTACTTTTCGTGGTCGTAGACCACTGTTCCTGTTTGGAGACCAGTTTCCGATTTTCGGACCCGTCGGTCGTGCGCCTCGGTTCGGGACCGCTTAGCTTTCTCCGTTTGGCATGGTTTTTGGATAGCTTGAACCTTTTGAACCTTCGTTTTAGCTTCTTGAGAGAGCTTGAAGCTTTTGAACATTCATTTTAGCTTCTTGAGGAAGCTTGAACTTTTTAAACCCTTGTTTTAGCTTCTCGAGGTAGTTGAACCTTCTGAACCTTCGTTTGAGCTTCTTGTGGGACCTTGAACCTTTTGAACCTTCGTTTTAGCTTCTTGAGGGAGCTTGAACCTTTTGAACCCTTGTTTTGGCCTCTTGAGGAAGCTTAAACCTTCTAAACCTTCGTTTTAGCTTGTTGAGGAACCTTGAACCTTTTGAACCTTCGTTTTAGCTTCTTGTGGAAGCTTGAACCTTTTGAACCTTTATTGTAGCTTCTCCAAGAAGACTGAAAATTTTGAACATTTGCTCTAGCTTCTCCAAAAAGCTTGAACCCTTTGCTCTAGCTTCTCCAAGAAGCTTGAACCCTTTGCTCTAGCTACTCTAAGAAGCTTGAACCCTCTTGTTTCTCTATAAGAGAGGGCCTCCCTCTCCTTTAGAGAGGTTGAAAAAAATTTGTCTAAGGAAAAGCACATATATCTCTCTATATCTCTACATTCTAGGCTTAAAGGGGGTGTTTGTTCTTGGCCTTTATGTCACGCCCGAAACTTGCCCCTAAAAGTTTGGGCATGACCTAAGCAGAAAAGGACACTTAACCTGATTTCATAGAGGGGCCTGACCGGAAGCTGTAATAATAAGTGATATAAACCAGAAAACATGTCATCCATTGAGCTACTAAGTTATGCCAGGATCATAAACATCTCAGAGGACAAGTACATCAAAAGCCAAAATACATTTGAGAGTTAGTTATTTACATGCATAAATAAATCCAACCCCGAGGTGGGGTGTATAACAAACATATTAAGTACATAAGAATTTAAGCCAATAGCAAAAGTGTAAGCCATCATCTAACAGACTCCACAAAAGTAGGGTTCCGACCCCAAGCTTGGCTGTGCCTAGGCTGACAAAAGTATGACGATGCCGAGTTAAGATTGACCTCCTGGTTGGTTACCTACAGAAACAGACATAATATGGAGTGAGTCAAGCTCAGTGAATAATAGTACTCACATGCATGTAGAACATAATTAATGCCGTAATCATGTAATCAGTCCGTTTCTGTATAGATTTGTTGGACAACTTAGTCGATTCACAATTTCATAATTTGGCCCTTGGCCTAAAGAGTTCACATATTCACAAAGAATCATTGGTTTCATAAACTGACAAATTATCACATTGGCTTTGGCCCTTCTTGTTTCACAAGTTCACAATTCATAAATTCATATATCATACATCGGCCCTTGGCCTCATAATATCGTCATTCACAAATGGCCCTTGGCCACATAGTTTCACAAAGAGGCTCGTGGCCATATTGATTCACAAACGGCTCTAGGCCACATTGGTTCACAAATTCACAATTTCCTTGATACAGTCCAAAAGTTACAAGATTTCACCTATGACGTGCATAACTTCACAACCTTTTGATGTTTCCACGATTTCATAATGGTTCACTTATCCACAATTTCATAATGATTCATTTATAGCGTATATATATGTTGTACCATCACAAGTTCGACAACAAAGTTCGTAACGTCAAGATATAACGTCAATACATAATCAGAACGTTAATAATAATAAATTGAGTAAAGGTACATTGAGGTACTAGTACTCATTGCGTTGTGCCGGCGTGCTAGTGCTTTCTGGAGTGTGCCCTGCACACAATCATAACTTGTAAATTAGTTCTCTTCCCTCTTAAATCATTGTGTTATCATACTTCTTATAAATTTATAACTATCTGGAAATCATCAGAAAAAGATATTCTAAAAATACCAGAGAGCTAAGCACACAAAGCTGAACCAACACAATTTTTCCTAAAAAAAAGGTCCCCCGCTCGAGCGCCACTTTGGCCACTCGAGCGGACTGTATACTTTTAACAAAGTGCTGAGAGGTCGATTTTTGCGCTCGAGCGGACAGGGTAATTTTGGAAAAAACTGCTGAGAGATTGATTTTCCCGCTCGAGCGGGCTATACCTCGCTCGAGCGGATCAGACGAATTCTGAAAGTTTGATTTTCCAATTTGATTCCTAACTTGGTAGCTAACACTTCAATATCTCTTCAATTAAGACTCAAAACATTTGAATCACAACTTCTAAACAAACATACATGCAACATACATTCTTTCAACATTTTACTCCTTAAATCCAAACTCAAAACAACCATGACCTTTCCAAAACTTCCACTATTATGGGTTTACATGAACATATGCATCAAGAGGTACTTAAGCTTATAGTTCACACACATAATTGAATATTCTCATGGAATAATAAGGAAATAAAGTATAGATGTCCTTCCATAACTCAATTTTGTTGATGATCAACATAAATCATCTCATAAGACCCTCAAATCTACCATAACTTTCCAAAAACAAATGGAAAACTCCCAACCAAGATCAAGAGAGAGACTAGATCAAGAAATTTTCCATACCTTGAGGTTAATCTAGACAATCTTCACCAAATTCCCCAAATCCTTCACTTGGAGAGCTTCTCCTCAACTCTCACGTTTTTCCCCTCTTCTAAGGAGATATTTTTTTTTTGTTGCTTCTAAGTCAACAAGAGCTTAGGTATATATATATAGATATAACCTTATAAGAGAATAAGACAAAATTGAATCGCTTAATCATTCCGAAATTGAAATTTCGTAAACATGCTTAATATTACTTAAAAATTATGCTGATCACAAATATATAATCAATTTCTACTAATTAAGCCGTTAAGGCTTCCAATTTCTATTTTAACGTTCTAACAGTAACAGATACTTTTCTTGCCTAACAGATAATGTTCAATTCATAAAGTATCAACTCTTAGGACATATATACTTAACTTAAATTCTCATGCAGTTTCACATTAAATATTTGAAAGCATCGAATAAAGACTAAAATATAGCAGATTCACATACGAGGGTCGGGTTATTACACTTTAACACCACACCTCATAGCTACACACCTCCACCATTGATCTAAGGTTCTTGGAGGGTCTTGAGAGGTGTTAAAGAGCTGATTTTTGGTTCAAGAAGCTGCTGGTTTTGCTGAAGCTACAAGGGTAACACACTATTCCCTCTTTTTAGCATTATTTTGATCCATCTCTTAGCCTTACTTACAAGCATATTTGAGCTTCGGTGTAAACTGAAAAAAGTCTTATTTTGAGGCCCTTAACATGTTTGTTTCAGATCATTTTTCTGTTGCGGGTCATCTACCCCCTTGCATGCTTCATTTACCTTGTTTTGAGGCATGCCTTGGAGCATTTGTGTTGGCCTTTGTTTGGCCTTTTAGCCACTGAAATCCAATGGATTTTCAGTGGCTACCATGCTGTTTTGAGTGCGAAAATCAGAGAGGGGTGACCCTCTCTCTCTGTTTCATTTTTTTTCTTGTATTTTTGGCCTTACAAAGGAGCCCTTATTTGCATGCTTCCAAGCCATATTTCAGGCCATTTTTGATGAGTTTTAGGACCTGCATAGGCTCATTGTTCTTGCATTTTGCCCCCACCTCGGAGCACATATCTTCGTTATCTTGCATGTTTTTGTCTAAGTCTTCGGCCTTGTCAAAAATAGGTCGTCTCCGGGCTTGGACATTCACTCCCGTCACTTATGACTTTCGAGTTCTGTCAAAGAGAGGTAACTGTAGACACCTCATTTTTTATCAACCTTAGGACTCAGACGTCATCGATTGAGCACTCGGTGATTGCGCATGTTGTGCTCATTCTGAGGTTACGGAATTTCGGCCGACAACCTTACCTCCGGACCTGGGGATTCTTTTGTGCTTTGCCTCGATTTGCGAACCAGGTTCTGTTTTCTCTTCCCGAAGGGAGGGAGAGGTCATAGACCATCTCTCAGTGGCCGTAGGCTACTTTTCGTGGTCGTAGACCACTGTTCCCGTTTGAAGACCAGTTTTCGATTTTCGGAGCCGTCGGCCGTGCGCCTCGGTTCGTGACCGCTTAACTTTCTCCGTTTGGCACGGTTTTTGGACAGCTTGAACCTTTTGAACCTTCGTTTTAGCCTCTTGAGGGAGCTTGAACCTTTTGAACCTTCGTTTTATCTTCTTGAGGGAGCTTGAACCTTTTGAACCTTCGTTTTAGCTTCATGAGGAAGCTTGAACCTTTTAAACCCTTGTTTTAGCTTCTTAGGGAAGTTGAACCTTCTGAACCTTCGTTTTTGCTTCTTGAGGGAGCTTGAACCTTTTGAACTTTCGTTTTAGGTTCTTGAGGGAGCTTGAACCTTTTGAACCTTCGTTTTAGGTTCTTGAGGGAACTTCAACCTTTTGAACCTTCATTTTAGCTTCTTGAGGAAGCTTGAACCTTTTGAACCCTTGTTTTGGCTTCTTCAGGAACCTTGAACCCTCTGAACCTTCCTTTTAGCTTCTTGAGGAAGCTTGAACCTTTTGAACCTTCGTTTTAGGTTCTTGAGGAAGCTTGAACCCTTTGAACCATTGCTCTAGCTTCTCCAAGAAGCTTGAACTCTTTGCTCTAGCTTCTCCAAGAAGCTTGAACCTTTTGAACCTCTGCTGTACCTTCTCCAAGAAGCTTGAACCTTTGCTGTAGCTTCTCTAAGAAGCGTGAACCCTCTTGTTTCTCTATAAGAGAGGGCCTCCCTCTCCTTTAGAGAGGTTGAAAAAAATTTGTCTAAGGAAAAGCACATATATCTCTCTATGTCTCTACATTCTAGGCTTAGAGATGGGTTTTTTCTTGGCCTTTAACACCACACCTCATTGCCACACACCTCCACCAATGATCTAAGGTTCTTGGAGGGTCTTGAGAGGTCTCAAAGAGCTGGTTTTTTGTCCAAGAAGCTGCTGGTTTTGCTGAACCTACAAGGGTAACACACTATTCACTCTTTTTAGCATTATTTTGATCCATCTCTTAGCCTTACTTGCAATCATATTTGAGCTTCAGGGTAAACTGAAAAAATTCTTATTTTGAGGCCCTTAACATGTTTGTTTAGCATCATTTTTCTATTGGGGGTCATCTACCCCCTTGCATGCTTCATTTACCTTGTTTTGAGCCATGCCTTGGAGCATTTGTGTTGGCCTTTGTTTGGCCTTTCTGTTTTGAGTGCCAAAATGAGATCGGGGTGACCCTCTCTCTCCTTGTTTTGTTTTCTAGCATTTTTGGCCATACAAAGGAGCCCTTATTTGCCTGCTTCCAAGCCATGTTTCAGGCCATTTTTGATGAGTTTTAGGAATTGCATAGGCTCATTGTTCTTGCATTTTGCCCCCGCCTTCGAGCACATATCTTCGTTATCTTGCATGCTTTTGTCTAAGTATTCGGCCTTGTCAAAAATGGGTCGTCTCCGGGCTTGGACATTCACTCCCGTCACTTATGACTTTCGAGTTCTGTCAAAGAGGTGTAACTGTAGACACCCCATTTTTGATCGACCTGAAGACTCAGACGTCATCGATTGAGCACTCGGTGATTGCACATGTTGTGCTCGTTCTGAGGTTTCGGAGTTTCGGCTGAGTGCCTTACCTCCGGACCTCGGGACTCTTTTGTGCTTTGCCTCGATTTGCGAATCAGGTTCTGTTTTCTCTTCCCGAAGGGAGGGAGAGGTCTCCTAGACCATATCTCAGTGGCCGTAGGCTACTTTTCGTGGTCGTAGACCACTGTTCCCGTTTGGAGACCAGTTTCTCATTTTCGGAGCCATCGGCCGTGCGCCTTGGTTCGGGACCGCTTACCTTTCTCCGTTTGGCATGGTTTTTGGACAAGTTGAACCTTTTCAACCTTCGTTTTAGCTTCTTGAGGGAGTTTGAACCTTTTGACCCTTTGTTTCAGCTTCTTGAGGAAGTTGAACCTTCTGAACCTTCGTTTTAGCTTCTTGAGAGAGCTTGAACCTTTTGAACCTTCGTTTTAGCTTCTTGAGGGAGCTTGAACCTTTTGAACCCTTGTTTTGGCTTCTTCATGAACCTTGAACCCTCTGAACCTTCCTTTTAGCTTCTTGAGGAAGCTTGAACCTTTTGAACCTTCGTTTTAAGTTCTTAAGGAAGCTTGAACCTTTTGAACCTTTGCTCTAGCTTCTCCAAGAAGCTTGAACCCTTTGCTCTAGCTTCTCCAAGCAGCTCTAACTTTTTGAACCTCTGCTCTTCTCCAAGAAGCTTGAACCTTTGCTCTAGCTTCTCCAGGAAGCGTGAACCCTCTTGTTTCTCTATAAGAGAGGGCCTCCCTCTCCTTTAGAAAGGTTGAAAAAAATTTGTCTAAGGAAAAACACATATATCTCTCTATATCTCTACATTCTAGGCTTAGAGAGGGTGTTTGTTCTTGGACTTTAACATCACACCTCATTGCCACACACCTCCACCATTGATCTAGGGTTCTTGGAGGGTCTTGAGAGGTCTCAAAGAGCTGGTTTTTGGCCCAAGAAGCTGCTGGTTTTGCTGAAGCTACAAGGGTAACACACTATTCTCTCTTTTTAGCATTATTTTGATCCATCTCTTAGCCTTACTTGCAAGCATATTTGAGCTTCGGTGTAAACTGAAAAAATTCTTATTTTCAGGCCCTTAACATGTTTCTTTTAGATCATTTTTCTATTGGGGGTCATCTACCCCCTTGCATGCTTTATTTACCGTGTTTTGAGCCATGCCTTGGAGCATATGTGTTGGCCTTTGTTTGGCCTTTTAGCCACTGAAATCCTGTGGATTTTCAGTGGCTAGCTGTAGACGTCCCCGAACGCCCTGGGAGGATTAAGTCCCGTTCCGTTCATATTGGGGTGACTACAGTTCAAGGACTCGAATTGTCACGGTTCTAAATCTGAACCAAAGAGTCCAACTCTGGCAAATTGTTTTGAGAAAAACACATTTTGAAAAGAAGTGCCAAACATGGACTGCTTTGCCAGATACAGAGTCGCCACCTAAATATTTTTTTTAAAATGGGAAATTTAGGAAACCCTGACTCGGTGCCGAAGGCCACATGTCCGTCTCATCCAAAGTTGTCTTGCCTTGGGAGCTTGGGTACGATCGGGGAAGGTCAGCTATGAGCACCCCCTTTCGCTCGGTCCGAAGACCGGCCTCTACTAACCGTGATACCTGATTTTGAAAACGTTATGTGTTCTTATTCCAATTATTAGCCTAGAATTACTATGTTATGCGCGCAACAAACAAGTATAGACTAGATTGCCTAATTTGGAAATAAACATTGCATATCCGTTTGTTTTGAAAGCGCTTCAGAATTTGCTACTCGCAAGTAGGCTAAAACACGGATTTCAACGAGTTTTTCCAACTCAAGCAATCCAATCTCCACCCACAGGCATTCAAACAGTTTATCTCATATAAGCATTTAGCCTCATGGTAATCATGCTGTCATGTTAACATTCACACGCATGCGATATGCTAAAGCATAAATACTTACATCGTACTTTGTGCCAAAATAATAAACCAGTTAGCAAACATGCATGTCTTAGTTCATGTTAAGTGACTAATGCATCGCATACAGAATGTGATTAGGATAGGCTCGGCTAACCCTAAAATGGCATGTGAAATGCGATCATTCGGTGCACGTATTCAAGTTAGATTTTGAAGATACAATGCGGTTTGTATGATGTACCGAGCCCGGTGCATGTCAACAAATGCATGGACGCACGCATGCATTGCATAAGATATGCTAAAATAAACGTGCCCTAATCTACCATCATAAGCGGGTAAATAAAAGGGAAGAAAGAAGTGGGGTCTTGGAAGACATGCACACCACTCACACACGCTTATTACAAATTTGCCCTCGCTCGGAGGGACCAAAAGAATATACAGTCCAAAATAATACAGTCCAAATACAGAATAAATTATTACAAAAAAAAAAAATTCTAATTTAATTAATAATTGAAATGCATAATAGAAAAGGCCACAGCCCCGCCTCGGGATGCGTGAATGATGCATGCTCGAATCCGACTCGCCCGGAAAACCCGCACCATACCACTGCCGCCTCTGTTCTTACTGCCCTATCTCTCCAAAAATTGCCAAAGTTCCAGAACACCTTCCTTGCATGCTTCTGTACACCACCGGCTGGAGGAAGTGCCCACCGGCCAGCTAAAATTTCCATCGGCTTCTTAGGATGTTATCGGCCACCCATATAGTGCCGGTCGGCACTCTATACTGCCGGTCGGCATAAAATTCCTGCAGAAGATAGTTTTGACAGCAACAGCAGGCAGGCGGTGCATGGTATGGGATTTTGAGCATATGTAAGCATGGCAAATGCTTCCTATCATGCATGGGACTCAAGGAAACATGACTCTTGGTTCTTGGGCCATCAATTATGCATCTTGGTGCATGATAGCCTAAGGAACCAAGATTGCATTTCAATGTCAATATGCATGCAACACACAAATGAGACCAAGACCCTATCATGTATAGATCAAGGGCCTTAGTGACCAAGAGTTGCGACAAGTTGCACCACTTGTAGTGTGAACTCCTCTCAACCCTTACACTTGGTTTGACACCCCAAACCAGACATGGAATGCATGTATACAACATGGCTCAAATGATGCAACATGACATGAAGTGCAAGACATACCAAATGCAATGCAACATGTTATGGCAAGTGTGCAATACTAGGCATGCAAGATGCAAAGTATAATGCAAACATGGACAATTCTTATAAAAGAACTAGCATATAACAAGGCTTTGCTAATCAAGCATGCAACAAACATGATTCAAGTAGGCAAAAGTAGACTTAAACCATAATGGGACAGACCTCAAACCTCTCCAAAATAGTGACAAAAAATGCCCAAAATGATGGACCAATACTCATGCAAACATGCAAGCAAATGGGCCCAAAACCAAGGCATAAACAAGGGGTTTTTCACTACCACCAACATGACCATTCATAGCATGTATTAGGCCACCAAAAACAGATTTCTAGCACGCAAAATACACACACACACCTTTGACACGGTAGTCCCAAATGCCTTAAATATGCAAGCATGCACAATGTCCATTCCTAGGCATAAAAGACCAATGTTTCAAAGCATGAAAGGCATGACAAATGGGGACATATAAACATGGTATAGGGACTGAAATAACATATTAAATGATTTCAAATCATCTAAATAACCTATCCAATGCATATACATGGATCACATCCTCAAGGCTTGCAAGCAACAATACAAAACAACTACATTAAGCATGCCAAAAATGGTAAAACCAGTGGCCAACAGACCTAAAACAAGACAAATCATGGCCAAAAGCTTCAATAAGTCAAGCCAAAACATGAGGATATATAAGGCTAAACCCATGGCACATTTCTAGGCAAAATGGAGGATTACAAAGCAAGTATACAAAGCATGCTAAGGACCGCAAAACCACTATTAGACAGAGATGTAACATGCTCCAAAACATCCAAAAAAAAACTCTGAAATGGCGCCAAAAAAAGCAAGCATGCATGTTCCCTTTTAAGCCAAAGACAAAGGCAAAAGAGGGACAAAGGGGAGAGGGGTGTCCCTCCCCTATACAAGACTTCAAACCACCTTCTTTACCACTAAAAACCCACTGGTTTTCAGTGGTGAAGGGACCCAAAACAATCAAGGCAAATAAGGCTCAAAGTAAAGACACCAAATAGGCCAAAATAAGGCCTAAAAGGGTGAGTTTGCACTCAAACCACAAAATGACCTTAATGAAAGTTCAAAAGAAAGAAAATCTAAGACTTTTTTCAGTTATACACAAAGCTCAAAACACAAAGCAAGATAGGTAAAAACTTGTTGCAAAAATGGGGAATCTAAAGTAAAGTGCTCACCCTTGAAGAACACTTGAAGAACAGGTGGTGCAGCCCTATTCTAATGATCAAAATCAGTCCAAAATCTCAACAAACAACCCTCCAAGTCCCTCAATCTCGAACTAAGGTGTAATGGTGTGTGTATTAGTGCAAAAGTGAGGTAAAAACACACTATTTAGGCTAAAAACACACACACAAGGATGAGAGAGAGAGAGAGATATATATATAGAGAGAGAGTATAACACAGATATATAGATATAGAAGCTCTGGTTTTTGATCAAGAATGGCCAACCCCCCTCAAAGGGAGAGAGATGGTGTTTATATAGGCACAAATCAAGGCTCAAGGCTTCTTCAAGAGGCTAACTAAAAGGGGCAAAGGGTGCAAAAGGGTCTAGGCTTCTTGGAGAAGCTAAGACAGCTGGCCAAGCTTCTCCAAGAAGCTTGGCCAAAGGTTCAAGCTTCTAGAAGCTTAAAGGGTGCAAAGGTGCAAAGTGGTCACACTTATGCACGGGGAAATGTGATGGTGCATTCCAGCTGGCACAGCTGGCATGCACCATGCCTCAGGGGTGCAAAGGGTGCGTGCCGGCCACCAAAGTAGGTCATCGGCACAAAAATGTGCCGGTCGGCAACATATAGTGCCGACCGGCCCTTGTTTTTAAGAAAACATTGCCGGTGGTACACATGTGCGGCCGGTGATGATAGGGGAGGGCCGGTGGTGTGTGGGGATGGCTAATAAGCCATTCCCTGCCCTTTCAAGGCAAAACGCAAGTGTTTGGTGCAAAACCAGACATAAAACGGTCGAATTCGGAGATCCTGAGGCAGGGCGCGTAGCTGAGACCTCCGGGAACTCCAAACGAACACAAACATGGATAATCACCGAGTGTTCAAACGGTGACGTCCAAGTCTTGAGGACGGTCAAAAATGGGGTGTCCACACTAGCATGCTGTTTTGAGTGCCAAAATGAGATAGGGGTGAGCCACTCTCTCCTTGTTTTGTTTTCTAGCATTTTTGGCCTTGCAAAGGAGCCCTTATTTGCATGCTTCCAAGCCATCTTTCAGGCCATTTTTGATGAGTTTTAGGACCTGCATAGGCTCATTGTTCATGCATTTTGCCGCTGCCTTCGAGCACATATCTTCGTTATCTTGCATGCTTTTCTCTAAGTCTTCGACCTTGTCAAAAATGGGTCGTCTCCGGGCTTGGACATTCACTCCCGTCACTTATGACTTTCAAGTTCTGCCAAAGAGGGGTAACTGTAGACACCCCATTTTTGATCGACCTTAAGACTCAGACGTCATCAATTGAGCGCTCGTTGATTGCGCATGTTGTGCTCGTTCTGAGGTTACGGAGTTTCGGCTGAGAGCCTTACCTCCGGACCTCAGGACTCTTTTGTGCTTTGCCTCGATTTGCGAACAAGGTTCTGTTTTCTGTTCCCGAAGCGAGGGAGAGGTCTCGTAGACCATCTCTCAGTGGCCGTAGGCTACTTTTCGTGGTCGTAGACCACTGTTCATGTTTGGAGACTAGCTTCCGGTTTTCGGAGCCGTCGGTCGTGCGCCTCGGTTTGGGACCGCTTAGCTTTCTCTGTTTGGCACGGTTTTTGGATAGCTTGAACCTTTTGAACCTTCGTTTTAGCTTCTTGAGGGAGCTTGAAGCTTTTGAACCTTCGTTTTAGCTTCTTGAGGAAGCTTGAACCTTTTAAACCCTTGTTTTAGCTTCTCGAGGAAGTTGAACCTTCTGAACCTTCGTTTTAGCTTCTTGAGGGAGTTTGAACCTTTTGAACCTTCGTTTTAGCTTCTTGAGGGAGCTTGAACCTTTCGAACCCGTGTTTTATCCTCTTGAGGAAGCTTGAACCTACTGAACCTTCGTTTTAGCTTGTTGAGGAAGCTTGAACCTTTTGAACCTTCGTTTTAGCTTCTTGTGGAAGCTTGAACCTTTTGAACCTTTGTTCTAGCTTCTCCAAGAAGATTGAACCTTTTGAACCTTTGCTCTAGCTTCTTTAAGAAGCTTGAACCCTTTGCTCTAGCTTCTCCAAGAAGCTTGAACCTTTTGAACCTTTGCTCTAGCTTCTCCAGGAAGCGTGAACCCTCTTGTTTCTCTATAAGAGAGGGCTTTCCTCTCCCTTAGAGAGGTTGAAAAAAATTCGTCTAAGGAAAAACACATATATCTCTTTGTATCTCTACATTCTAGGCTTAGAGAGGGTGTTTGTTCTTGGTCTTTAACACCACACCTCATTGTCACACACCTCCACCATAGATCTAAGTTTCTTGGAGAGTCTTGAGAGGTCCTAAAGAGCTGGTTTTTGGTCTAAGAAGCTACTGGTTTTGCTGAAGCTACAAGGGTAACACACTATTCCCTCTTTGTAGCATTATTTTGATCCATCTCTTAGCCTTACTTGCAAGCATATTTGAGCTTCGGTGTAAACTGAAAAAAGTCTTATTTTGATGACCTTAACATGTTTGTTTAAGATCATTTTTCTGTTGGGGGTCATCTACCCCCTTGCAAGCTTCATTTTACCTTGTTTTGAGCCATGCCTTAGAGCATTTGTGTTGGCCTTTGTTTGGCCTTTTAGCCGCTGAAATCCAGTGGATTTTCAGTGGCTAGCATGCTGTTTTGAGTGCCAAAATCAGAGAGGGGTGACCCTCTCTCTCCTTGTTTTGTTTTGTAGCATTTTTGGCCTTACAAAGGAGCCCTTATTTGCATGCTTCCAAGCCATGTTTCAGGCCATTTTCGATTAGTTTTAGGACCTGCATAGGCTCATTGTTCTTGCATTCTACCACCGCCTTCGAGCACATATCTTCGTTATCTAGCATGCTTTCGTCTAAGTCTTCGGCCTTGTCAAAAATGGGTCGTCTCCGGGCTTTGACATTCACTCCGTCACTTATGACTTTCGAGTTCTGTCAAAGAGGGGCAACTGTAGACACTCCATTTTTGACCGACCTTAAGACTCAGACGTCATCGATTGAGTGCTCGGTGATTGCGCATGTTGTGCTCATTCTGAGGTTACGGAGTTTCGGCTGAGAGCCTTACCTCCGGACCTCGGGACTCTTTTGTGCTTTGCCTCGATTTGCGAACCAGGTTCTGTTTTCTCTTCTCGAAGGGAGGGAGAGGTCTCGTAGACCATATCTCAGTGGCCGTAGGCTACTTTTCGTGGTCGTAGGCCACTGTTCCGGTTTGGAGACCAGTTTTCGATTTTCGGAGCTGTCGGCCGTGTGCCTCGGTTCGGGACCGCTTAACTTTCTCCGTTTGGCACGGTTTGTGGACAGCTTGAACTTTTTGAACCTTCGTTTTAGCTGCTTGAGGGTGCTTGAACCTTTTGAACCTTCGTTTTAGCTTATTGAGGAAGCTTGAACCTTTTGAACCTTCGTCTTCGCTTCTTGAGGAAGCTTGAACCTTTTGAACCCTGGTTTTAGCTTCTTGAGGAAGTTGAACCTTCTGAACTGTCGTTTTAGCTTCTTGAGGGAGCTTGTACCTTTTGAACCTTCGTTTTAGCTTCTTGAGGGAGCTTGAACCTTTTGAACCCTTGTTGTGGCTTCATGAAGAAGCTTGAACCTTCTGAACCATCGTTTTAGCTTCTTGAGGGAGCTTGAACCTTCTGAACCATCGTTTTAGCTTCTTGAGGAAGCTTGAACCTTTTGAATCTTTGCTCTAGCTTCTCCGAGAAGCTTGAACCCTTTGCTCTAGCTTCTCCAAGAAGGTTAAACCATTAGAACCTTTGCTCTAGCTTCTCCAAGAAGCTTGAACCATTTGCTCTAGCTTTTCCAAGAAGCTTGAACCCTCTTGTTTCTCTATAAGAGAGGGCCTCCATCTCCTTTAGAGAGGTTGAAAAAAATTTGTCTAAGTAAAAGCACATATATCTCTCTATATCTCTACATTCTAGGCTTAGAGAGGGTGTTTGTTCTTGGCCTTTAACACCACACCTCATAGCCACACACCTCCACCATCGATCTAAGGTTCTTGGAGGGTCTTGAGTGGTCTCAAAGAGCTGGTTTTTGGTCGAAGAAGCTGCTGGTTTTGTTGAAGCTACAAGGGTAACACACTATTCTCTCTTTTTAGCATTATTTTGATCCATCTCTTAACCTTACTTCCAAGCGTATTTGACCTTTGGTGTAAACTGAAAAAGTCTTATTTTGAGGCCCTTAACATGTTTGTTTAAGATCATTTTTCTGTTGGGCGTCATCTACCCCCTTGCATGCTTCATTTTACCTTGTTTTGAGCAATGCCTTAGAGCATTTGTGTTGGCCTTTGTTTGGCCTTTTAGCCACTGAAATCCAGTGGATTTTCAGTGGCTAGCATGCTGTTTTGAGTGCCAAAATCAGAGAGGGGTGACCCTATCTCCCCTTATTTTGCTTTCTAGCATTTTTGGCCTTACAAAGGAGCCCTTATTTGCATGCTTCCAAGCCATGTTTCAGGCCATTTTTGATGAGTTTTAGGACCTGCATAGGCTCATTGTTCTTGCATTCTGCCACCGCCTTCGAGCACATATCTTCGTTATTTAGCATGCTTTTGTCTAAGTCTTCGGCCTTGTCAAAAATGGGTCGTCTCCGGACTTTGACATTCACTCCCGTCACTTATGACTTTCGAGTTCTGTCAAAGAGGGGCAACTGTAGACACCCCATTTTTGACCGACCTTAAGACTTAGACGTCATCGATTGAGTGCTCGGTGATTGCGCATGTTGTGCTCGTTCTGAGGTTACGGAGTTTAGGCTGAGAGCCTTACCTCTGGACCTCGGGACTCTTTTGTGCTTTGCCTCGATTTGCGAACCAGGCTCTGTTTTCTCTTCCCGAAGGGAGGGAGAGGTCTCGTAGACCATCTCTCAGTGGCCATAGGCTACTTTTCGTGGTCGTAGACCGCTGTTCCCGTTTGGAGACCAGTTTTCGATTTTCGTAGCCATCGTCCGAGCGCCTCGGTTCGGGACCGCTTAACTTTCTCGGTTTGGCACAGTTTTTAGACAGCTTGAACCTTTTGAACCTTTGTTTTAGCTTCTTGAGCGAGCTTGAACCTTTTGAACCTTCATTTTAGCTTATTGAGGAAGCTTGAGCCTTTTGAACCTTCGTCTTAGCTTATTGAGGAAGCTTGAACCTTTTGAACTTTCGTCTTAGCTTCTTGAGGAAGCTTGAACATTTTGAACCCTCGTTTTAGCTTCTTGAGGAAGCTTGAGCCTTTTGAGCCTACGTTTTAGCTTCTCGAGGAAGCTTGAACCTTTTGAATCTTTGCTCTAGCTTCTCCGAGAAGCTTGAACGCTTTGCTCTAGCATCTCCAAAAAGCTTGAACCTTTTGAACCTTTGCTCTAGCTTCTCCAAGAAGCTTGAACCTTTTGCTCTAGCTTTTCCAAGAAGCTTGAACCCTCTTGTTTCTCTAAAGGAGAGGGCCTCCCTCTCCTTTAGAGAGGCTGAAAAAAATTTGTCTAAGGAAAAGCACATATATCTCTCTATATCTCTACATTTTAGGGTTAGAGAGGGTGTTTGTTCTTGGCCTTTAACACCACACCTCATAGTCAGACGCCTCCACCATTGATCTAAGGTTCTTGGAGGGTCTTGAGAGGTCTCAAAGAGCTGGTTTTTGGTCCAAGAAGCTGTTGGTTTTGCTGAAGCTACAAGGGTAACACACTATTCCCTCTTTTTAGCATTATTTTGATCCATCTCTTAGCCTTACTTGCAAGCATATTTGAGCTTCGGTGTAAACTGAAAAAAGTCTTACTTTGAGGCCCTTAACATGTTTGTTTAAGATCATTTTTCTGTTGCGGGTCATCTACCCCCGTGCATGCTTCATTTTACCTTGTTTTGAGCCATGCCTTAAAGCATTTGTGTTGGCCTTTGTTTGGCCTTTTAGCCACTGAAATCCAGTGGATTTTGGTGGCTAGCATGCTGTTTTGAGTGCCAAAATCAGAGAGGGGTGACCCTCACTCTCTTTGTTTTGTTTTCTAGCATTTTTAGCCTTACAAATGAGCCCTTCTTTGCATGCTTCCAAGCCATGTTTCAGGCCATTTTTGATGAGTTTTAGGACCTACATAGGCTCATTGTTCTTGCATTCTGCCACTACCTTCAAGCACATATCTTCGTTATCTAGCATGCTTTTGTCTAAGTCTTCGGCCTTGTCAAAAATGGGTCGTCTCCGGGCTTTGACATTCACTCCCGTCACTTATGACTTTCGAGTTTTGTCAAAGAGGGGCAACTGTAGACACCCCATTTTTGACCGACCTTAAGACTCAAATGTCATCGATTGAGCGCTCGGTGATTGCGCATGTTGTGCTCGTTCTAAGGTTACGGAGTGTTAGCTGAGAGCCTTACCTCCGGACCTCAAGACTCTTTTGTGCTTTGGCTCGATTTGCGAACCAGGTTCTGTTTTCTCTTCCCGAAGGGAGGGAGAGGACTCGTACACCATCTCTCAGTGGCCGTAGGCTACTTTTCGTGGTTGTAGACCACTGTTACCGTTTGGAGACCAATTTTTGATTTTCGGAGCCATCGACCGTGCGCTCGGTTCAGGACCGCTTAAGTTTCTCGGTTTGGCACAGTTTTTGGACAGCTTGAACCTTTTGAACCTTTGTTTTAGCTTCTTGAGCGAGCTTGAACCTTTTGAACCTTCATTTATCTTATTGAGAAAGCTTGGACCTTTTGAACCTTCGTCTTAGCTTATTGAGGAAGCTTGAACCTTTTGAACCTTCGTCTTAGCTTCTTGAGGAAGCTTGAACCTTTTGATCCCTCGTTTTAGCTTCTTGAGGAAGCTTGAGCCTTTTGAACCTTCGTTTTAGCTTCTTGAGGAAGCTTGAACCTTTTGAATCTTTGCTCTAGCTTCTCCGAGAACCTTGAACCCTTTGCTCTAGCTTCTCCAAGAAGCTTGAACCATTTGAACCTTTGCTGTAGCTTCTCCAAGAAGCTTGAACCTTTTGCTCGAGCTTTACCAAGAAGCTTGAACCCTCTTGTTTCTCTATAAGAGAGGGCCTCCCTCTCCTTTAGAGAGGTTGAAAAAAATTTGCCTAAGGAAAAGCACATATATCTCTCTATGTCTGTACATTCTAGGCTTAGAGAGGGTGTTTGTTCTTGGCCTTTAACACCACACCTCATCGCCACACACCTCCACCATTGATCTAAGGTTCTTGGAGGTTCTTGAGAGGTCTGAAAGAGCTGGTTTTTGGTCCAAGAAGCTGCTGGTTTTGCTGAAGCTACAAGGGTAACACACTATTCCCTCTTGTTAGCATTATTTTGATCCATCTCTTAGCCTTACTTGCAAGCATATTTGAGCTTCGGTGTAAACAAAAAAAAGTCTTATTTTGAGGCCCGTAACATGTTTGTTTAAGATCATTTTTCTGTTGGGGGTCATCTACCCCCTTGCATGCTTCGTTTTACCTTGTTTTGAGCCATGCCTTAGAGCATTTGTGTTGGCCTTTGTTTGGCCTTTTAGCCACTGAAATCCAGTGGATTTTCAGTGGCTAGCATGCTATTTTGAGTGCCAAAATCACATAGAGGTGACCCTCTCTCTCCTTGTTTTGTTTTCTAGCATTTTTGGCCTTACAAAGGTGCCCTTATTTGCATGCTTCCAAGCCATGTTTCAGGCCATTTTTGCTGAGTTTTAGGACTTGCATAGGCTCATTGTTCTTGCATTCTGCCACTGCTTTCGAGCACATATCTTCGTTATCTAGCATGCTTTCGTCTAAGTCTTCAGCCTTGTCAAAAATGGGTCATCTCCGGGCTTTGACATTCACTCCCATCACTTATGACTTTCGAGTTCTGTCAAAGAGGGGCAACTGTAGACACCCCATTTTTGACCGACCTTAAGACTTAGACGTCATCGATTGAGTGCTCGGTGATTGCGCTTGTTGTGCTCGTTCTGAGGTTACGGAGTTTCGGCTGAGAGCCTTACCTCCGGACCTCGAGACTCTTTTGTGCTTTGCCTCGATCTGCGAACCAAGTTCTGTTTTCTCTTCCCGAAGGGGGGGAGAGGTCTCGTAGACCATCTCTCAGTGGCTGTAGGCTACTTTTTGTGGTCGTAGACCACTGTTCCCATTTGGAGACCAGTTTTCGATTTTCGAAGCCGTTGGCCATGCGCCTCGATTCGGGACCGCTTAACTTTCTCCGTTTGGCACGATTTTTGGACAGCTTGAACCTTTTGAACCTTTATTTTAGCTTCTTGAGCGAGCTTGAACCTTTTGAACCTTCATTTTAGCTTATTGAGGATGCTTGAACCTTTTGAACCTTCGTCTTAGCTTATTGAGGAAGCTTGAACCTTTTGAACCTTCGTCTTAGCCTATTGAGGAAGCTTGAACCTTTTGAACCCTCGTTTTAGTTTCTTGAGGAAGTTGAACCTTCTGACCCTTCGTTTTAGCTTCTTGAGGGAGCTTGAACCTTTTGAACCTTCGTTTTAGCTTCTTGAGGGAGTTTGAACCTTTTGAACCCTTGTTGTGGCTTCTTGAAGAAGCTTGAACCTTCTGAACCTTCGTTTTAGGTTCTTGAGGAAGCTTGAACCTTTTGAACCTTCGTTTTAGCTTCTTGAGGAAGCTTGAACATTTTGAACCTTTGCTTTAGCTTCTCCGAGAAGCTTAAACCCTTTGCTATAGCTTCTCCAAGAAGCTTGAGCCTTTTGAACCTTTGCTCTAGCTTCTCCAAAATCAGAGATGGGTGACCCTTGTTCTCCTTGTTTTGTTTTCTAGCATTTCTTATCTTACAAAGGAGCCCTTATTTGCATGCTTCCAAGCCATGTTTCAGGCCAATTTTGATGAGTTTTTGGACCTGCATAGGCTCATTGTTTTTGCATTTTGCCCTCGCCTTTGAGCACATATCTTCGTTATCTTGCATGCTTTTGTCTAAGTCTTCGGCCTTGTCAAAAATGGGTCGTCTCCGGGCTTGGACATTCACTCCCGTCACTTATGACTTTCGAGTTCTGTCAAAGAGGGGTAACTATAGACACCCCATTTTTGATCGACCTTAAGACTCAAATGTCATCGATTCAGCGCTCGGTGATTGCGCATGTCGTGCTCGTTCTGAGGTTACGGAGTTTCGGCTGAGAGCCTTACCTCCGGACCTAGGGACGCTTTTGTGCTGTGCCTCGATTTGCGAACCAAGTTCTGTTTTCTCTTCCTGAAGGGAGGGAGAGGTCTCATAGAGCATCTCTCAGTGGCCGTAGGCTACTTTTCATGGTCGTAGACCACTGTTCCCGTTTGGAGACCAGTTTCTGGTTTTCGGAGCCGTCGGCCGTGTGCCTCGGTTCGGGACAGCTTAACTTTCTCCGTTTGGCACGGTTTTTGGACAACTTGAACCTTTTGAACCTTCGTTTTAGCTTCTTGAGGGAGCTTGAACCGTTTGAACCTTCGTTTTAGCTTCTTGAGGGAGCTTGAACCTTTTTAACCTTCATTTTAGCTTCTTGAGGAAGCTTGAACCTTTTGAACCCTCGTTTTAGGTTCTTGAGGAAGTTAAACCTTCTGAACCTTCGTTTTAGCTTCTTGAGGGAGCTTGAACCTTTTGAACCTTTGTTTTATCTTCCTGAGGGAGCTTGAACTTTTTGAACCCTTGTTTTGGCTTCTTGAGGAAGCTTGAACCTTCTGAACCTTCGTTTTAGCTTCTTAAGGAAGCTTCAACCTTTTGAACCCTTGTTTTGGCTTCTTCAGGAAGCTTGAACCCTTTGAACCTTCATTTTAGCTTCTTGAGGAAGCCTGAACCTTTTGAACCTTCATTTTAGGTTCTTGAGGAAGCTTGAACCTTTTGAACCTTTCCTCTACCTTCTCCAAGAAGCTTGAACCCTTTGCTCTAGCTTCTCCAAGAAGCTTGAACCTTTGGAACCTTTGCTCTAGCTTCTCCAAAAAGCCTGAACCTTTTGAACCTTTGCTCTTGCTTCTCCAAGAAGCTTGAACCTTTGCTCTAGCTTCTCCAAGAAGCGTGAACCCTCATGTTTCTCTATAAGAAAGGGCCTCCCTCTCCTTTGGACAGGTTGAAAAAAATTTGTCTAAGGAAAGGCACATATATCTCTCTTTATCTCTACATTCTAGGCTTAGAGAGGGTGTTTGTTCTTGGCCTTTAACACCACACCTCATTGCCACACACCTCCACCATTGATCTAAGGTTCTTGGAGGGTCTTGAGAGGTCTCAAAGAGCTGGTTTTTGGTCCAAGAAGCTGCTGGTTTTGCTGAAGCTACAAGGGTAACACACTATTCCCTCTTGTTAGCATTATTTTGATCCATCTCTTAGCCTTATTTGCAAGCATATTTGAGCTTCGGTGTAAACTGAAAAAAGTCTTATTTTGAGGCCCTTAACATGTTTGTTTAAGATCATTTTTCTGTTGGGGGTCATCTACCCCCTTACATGCTTCATTTTACCTTGTTTCGAGCCATGCCTTAGAGCATTTGTGTTGGCCTTTCTTTGGCCTTTTAGCCACTGAAATCCAGTGGATCTACGGTGGCTAGCATGCTGTTAGTGAATTTTTGGTGGCTGGCATGCTGTTTTGAGTGCCAAAATTAGAGAGGGGTGACCATTTCTCTCCTGGTTTTGTTTTCTAGCATTTTTGGCCTTACAAAGGAGCCCTTATTTGTATGCTTCCAAGCCATGTTTCAGGCCGTTTTTGATGAGTTTTAGAACCTGCATAGGCTCATTGTTCTTGCATTTTGCCCCCGCCTTTTGAACCAACGTTTTAGCTTCTTGAGGGAGCTTGAACCTTTTGAACCTTGGTTTTAGCTTCTTGAGGGAGCTTGAACCTTTTGAGCCTTCGTTTTAGCTTCTTAAGGAAGTTGAACCTTTTGAACCCTTCTTTTAGCTTCTTGAGGAAGTTGAACCTTTTGAACCTTGGTTTTAGCTTCTTGAGGGAGCTTGAACCTTTTGAACCTTTGTTTTAGCTTCTTGAGGAAGCTTGAACCTTTTGAACCCTTGTTTTAGCTTCTTGAGGGAAGTTGAACCTTCTGAACCTTCGTTTTAGCTTCTTGAGGGAGCTTGAACCCTTTGAACCTTCATTTTAGCTTCTTGAGGGAGCTTGAACCTTTTGAACCTACGTTTTAGCTTCTTGAGGATGCTTGAACCTTTTGAACCTTCGTTTTACATTCTTGAGGAAGCTTGAACCTTTTGAACCTTTGCTCTAGCTTCTCCAAGAAGCTTGAACCCTTTGCTCTAGCTTCTCCAAGAAGCTTGAACCTTTTGAACGTTTGCTCTAGCATCTCCAAGAAGCTTGAACCTTTCGCTCTAGCTTCTCCAAGAAGCTTGAACCCTCTTGTTTCTCTATAAGAGAGGGCTTCCCTCTCCTTTAGAGAGGTTGAAAAAATTTGTCTAAGGAAAAGCACATATATATCTCTTTATATCTCTACATTCTAAACTTAGGGAGGGTGTTTGTTCTTGGCCTTTAACACCACACCACATAGCCACACACCTCCACCATTGATCTAAGGTTCTTGGAGGGTCTTGAGAGGTCTCAAAGAGCTGGTTTTTGGTCCAAGAAGCTGCTGGTTTTCCTGAAGCTACAAGGGTAACACACTATTCCCTCTTTTTAGCATTATTTTGATCCATCTCTTAGCCTTACTTGCAGGCATATTTGAGGTGTAAACTGAAAAAAGTCTTATTTTTAGGCCCTTAACATGTTTGTTTAAGATCATTTTTCTGTTGGGGGTCATCTACCCCCTTGCATGCTTCATTTACCTTGTTTTGAACCATGGCTTGGAGCATTTGTGTTGGCCTTTGTTTGGCCTTTTAGCCACTGAAATCTAGTGGATTTTCAGTGGCTAGCATGCTGTTTTGAATGCCAAAATCAGAGAGGGGTGACCCTCTGTCTCCTTGTTTTGTTTTCTTGCATTTTTGGCCTTACAAAGGAGTCCTTATTTGCATGCTTCCAAGCCAACTTTCAGGCCATTTTTGATGAGTTTTAGGACCTACATAGCCTCATTGTTCCTGCATTTTGCCTCCGCCTTCGAGCACATATCTTCATTGACTTGCATGCTTTTGTCTAAGTCTTCGGCCTTGTCAAAAATGGGTCGTCTCTGGGCTTTGACATTCACTCCCGTGACTTATGACTTTCGAGTTCTGTCAAAGAGGGGCAACTGTAGACACCCCGTTTTTGACCGACCTTAAGAGTCAGACGTCATCGATTGGGCACTCGTTGATTGCGCATGTCGTGCTCGCTCTGTGGTTACCGAGTTTCGGCTGAGAGCCTTACCTCCGGACCTCAGGACCCTTTTGTGCCTTGCCTGAAGGGAGGGAGAGGTCTCGCAAACCATCTCTCAGTGGCCGTAGGCTACTTTTCGTGGTCGTAGACCACTATTCCCGTTTGGATACCAATTTTCGGTTTTCGGAGCCGTCGGCCATGCGCCTCGGCTCGGGACCGCTTAGCTTTCTCCGTTTGGCACGGTTTTTGGACAGCTTGAACCTTTTGAACCTTCGTTTTAGCTTCTTAAGGGAGGTTGAAGCTTTTGAACCTTCGTTTTAGCTTCTCGAGGAAGCTTGAACCTTTTAAACCCTTGTTTTAGCTGCTCGAGGAAGTTGAACCTTCTGAACCTTCGTTTTAGCTTCTTGAGGGAGCTTGAACCTTTTGAACCTTCGTTTTAGCTTCTTGAGGAAGCTTGAACCCTTTGAACCTTCGTTTTAGCTTCATGAGGGAGCTTGAACCTTTTGACCCTTCGTTTTAGCTTCTTGACGAAGCTTGAACCTTTTGAACCCTTGTTTTGGCTACTTCAGGAACCTTGAACCCTCTGAACCTTCGTTTTAGCTTCTTCAGGAAGCTTGAACCTTTTGAACCTTTGCTCTAGCTTCTCCAAGAAGCTTGAACCTTTGCTCTATCTTCTCCAAGAAGCTTGAACCCTCTTTTTTCTCTATAAGAGAGGGCCTCCCTCTCCTTTAGAGAGGTTGAAAAAAATTTGTCTAAGGAAAAGCACATATATCTCTCTATATCTCTACATTCTAGGCTTAGAGAGGGTGTTTGTTCTTGGCCTTTAACACCACACCTCATAGCCACACACATCCACCATTGATCTAAGGTTCTTGGAGGGTCTTAAGAGGTCTCAAAGAGCTAGTTTTTGGTCGAAGAAACTGCTGGTTTTGCTGAACCTACAAGGGTAACACACTATTTCCTCTTTTTAGCATTATTTTGCTCCATCTCTTAGCCATACTTGCAAGCATATTTGAGCTTCAATGTAAACTGAAAAAAGTCTTATTTTGAGGCGCTTAACATGTTTGTTGAAGATCATTTTTCTGTTGGGGGTCATCTACCCCCTTGCATGCTTCATTTTACCTTGTTTTAAGCCATGCCTTAGAGCATTTGTGTTGGCCTTTGTTTGGCCTTTTAGCCATTGAAATCTAGTGGATTTTCAGTGGCTAGTATGCTATTTTGAGTGCCAAAATCGGAGAGGGGTGACCCTCTCTCTCCGTGTTTTGTTTTCTAGCATTTTTGACCTTACAAATGAGCCCTTATTTGCATGCTTCCAAGCCATGTTTTAGGCCATTTTTGATGAGTTTTAGGACCTGCATAGGCTCATTGTTCTTGCATTTTGCCCCCTGCCTTCGAGCACATATCTTCGTTAACTTGCATGCTTTTGTCTAAGTCTTCAGCCTTGTCAAAAATGGGTCGTCTCCGGGCTTTGACATTCACTCCCGTCACTTATGACTTTCGAGTTCTGTCAAAGGGGGGCAACTGTAGACACCCCATTTTTTACCGACCTTAAGCCTCACACGTCATCGATTGAGCGCTTGGCGATTGCGCATGTTGTGCTCGTTCTGAGGTTACAGAGTTTCGGCTGAAAGCCTTACCTCCGGACCTCAGGACTCTTTTGTGCTTTGCCTCGATTTGCGAACAAGGTTCTGTTTTCTCTTCCCGATGAGAGGGAGAGGTGTCGTGGACCATCTCTCAGTGGCCGTAGGCTACTTTTCGTGGTCGTAGTCCACTGTTCCGTTTGGAGACCAGTTTCCGGTTTTTGGAGCCGTCGGCCGTGCGCCTCGGTTCGGGACTGCTTAGCTTTCTCCCTTTTGGCACGGTTTTTGCACAGCTTGAACCTTATGAACCTTCATTTTAGCTTCTTAAGGAAGCTTGAACCTTTTGAACCTTCGTTTTACCTTCTTGAGGAAGCTTGAACCTTTTAAACCCCTGTTTTAGCTTCTTGAGGAAGTTGAACCTTCTGAACCTTCGTTTTAGCTTCTTGAGGGAGCTTGAACCTTTTGAACCTTCGTTTTTGCTTCTTGAGGGAGCTTGAACCTTTTGAACCCTTGTTTTGGCCTCTTGAGGAAGCTTGAACCTTCTGAACCTTCATTTTAGCTTCTTGAGGAAGCGTTAACCTTTGGAACCTTCGTTTTAGGTTCTTGAGGAAGCTTGAACCTTTTCAACCTTTGCTCTAGCTTCTGCAAGAAGCTTGAACCTTTTGAACCTTTGCTCTAGCTTCTCCAAGAAGCTTGAACCCTTTGCTCTAGCTTCTCCAAGAAGCTTGAACCTTTTGAATCTTTGCTCTAGGTTCTCCAAGCAGCTTGAACCCTCTTGTTTCTCTATAAGAAAGGGCCTCCCTCTCCTTTAGAGAGGTTGAAAAAAATTTGACTAAGGAAAAACACATATATGTCTCTATATCTCTACATTCTAGGCTTAGAGAGGGTGTTTGTTCTTGGCCTTTAACACCACACCTCATAGCCACACACCTCCACCATTGATCTAAGGTTCTTGGAGGGTCTTGAGAGGTCTCAAAGAGCTAGTTTTTGGTCCAAGAAGCTGCTGGTTTTGCTGAAGCTACAAGGGTAACACACTATTCCCTCTTTTTAGCATTATTTTGATGCATCGCTTAGCCTTACTTGCAAGCATATTTGAGCTTCGGTGTAAACTGAAAAAAGTCTTATTTTGAGGCCCATAACATGTTTGTTGAAGATCATTTTTCTGTTGGGGGTCATCTACCCCCTTGCATGCTTAATTTTACCTTGTTTTGAGCCATGCCAAGCTTGAACCTTTTGAACCTTTGCTCTAGCTTCTCCAAGAAGCTTGAACCCTCTTGTTTCTCTATAAGAGAGGGCCTCCTTCTCCTTTAGAGAGGTTGAAAAAAATTTTTCTAAGGAAAAGCACATATATCTCTCTATATCTCTCTATATCTCTACATTCTAGGCTTAGAGAGGGTGTTTGTTCTTGGCCTTTAACACCACACCTCATTGCCATACACCTCCACCATTGATCTAAGGTTATTGGAGGGTCTTGAGAGGTCTCAAAGAGCTGGGTTTTGGTCCAAGAAGCTGCTGGTTTTGCTGAACCTACAAGGGTAACACACTATTCCCTCTTTTTAGCATTATTTTGATCCATCTCTTAGCCTTACTTGCAAGCATATTTGAGCTTTGGTGTAAACTGAAAAAAGTCTTATTTTGAGGCCCTTAACATGTTTGTTTAAGATCATTTTTCTGTTGGGGGTCATCTACCCCCTTGCATGCTTCATTTTACCTTGTTTTGGGCCATGCCTTAGAGCATTTGTGTTGGCCTTTGTTTGGCCTTTTAGCCACTGAAATCCAGTGGATTTTCAGTGGCTAGCATGCTGTTTTGAGTGCCAAAATTAGAGAGGAGCAAAGGTGTATACCAGGTAGCACAACTGGCATAAAAATATCTGCAAAAGCAGATGCACAGTGGTCGGCCGGCCAGAAATGCAATTTAACCAAAATAGATGGCCGGTCGACCATAAAGAGTGCCGGTCGGCCAAACATTTGGCCGGTGGAAACAAACCAGTGGCTGGTGGCCTCAAGCCATGGCCGGTGATGTGTGGGGATGGTCGACAAGCCATTCCCTGCCCCTCAAAGGCAAAACACAAGTGTTTGGTGCAAAACCATACACAAAATAGTCGAGTCGAGAGATCCTGAGGCAAGGCGCGTAGCCAAGACCTCCACGAACTCAAGACAAACACAAACAAGGATGATCACCGAGTGTTCAAGCGGTGACGTCCAAGTCTTGAGGGCGGTCAAAAATGGGGTGTCTACAGTTGCCCCCCTTTGACAGAACTCGAAAGTCATAACAATGACGGGTGTGATTGTCAAAGCCCAGAGACGACCCATTTTTGACAAGGCCGAAGACTTAGACAAAACATACAAGCTGCAGATAAAGGTATGTGCCCGAAGGCATGGGCAAAATGCAACTGACAATGCAAGAAGCCGAGCATAACTTATGATCATGCAAAGAAAGCTGTAACGAAGCATAACAATGCAACAGTTTTAAGCTAGCACATACCAAACTACACTACAATGCAGGAAGGATGTAAGAGAATTATGCAATTCTTGATGTGTCTCACTCAGAGAATACAATACCTGTGCGGTTCATCTGGTTGCACCAGCTTCAAATGAACTGTACATACAATATCGTGCCTGCAAAAGAAAGCAACTTAACAGGTACGATATCGTTAGCAACATGCATAACATGCAAAATGAATGCAAAATGATATGCAATATATACAAAACTATGTATAATAATGCAAATGAAAATGCAATGCAATTGAATCATGATCAAATCACGAGCGGTTCAAAACCACATAAATGTCAAAAGGATGATGGAGATGCAAAGTCCGTCTACCATAGAAAAGGTGCCGCAACCCTCAAACTAACATACCATCGTGGAATAGGCGCGTACACATGCAGAACTATGAGTGATGTAGACGGACACAAGAACAAGTAATTGGGTGGAATGACATAAGTGGGGAATGACCTGCTAACGAAAGAACATGATCCTAATGCTGGATGCAAAAATTACACTACAATGTAATATATACAATGGATATGGCATGCAGCCAAACCAAATCTTGCCTAGGAAAGGCATGCCGTCACCCTCAAACCAACATACCAGCGTGGAATAGGTGCGTACACATAATATCATAACTGTGCTTCAACGTGAAAGATATGGGCACATACCAGACCAAGCTCAACATGGAAAGGCGCAAGCCATAGATGGAGGGGGTGATGCAGTGAATGCATGTAGGCTACAATGCAATATTTACAATATGCAATGGAATGTATGTATGTACAATGCATTATATACAATGAATGCTATGTATAATGCGATCTGCTGGGGAAAATGGGATGGATGTAGTGGATAAGGCTTGCGGCCAAACCGTGTCTTGCCTAGGAAAGGCATGGACACATACAAGTCGCGTCTAACACAGATACGGTGCCGTCACCCTCAAACCAACATACCAGCGTGGAATAGGTGCGTACACATAATATCATAACTGTGCTTCGACGTGAAAGATATGGGCACATACCAGACCAAGCTCAACATGGAAAGGCGCAAGCCATAGATGGAGGGGGTGATGTAGTGAATGCATGCAAGCTACAATGCAATATATACAATATGCAATGGATGGAATAGTATTTACAGTGAATGCATGACATATGCACTATTTACAATGTAATGCATGACATATGCACTAAAATGCATGATAATGCATGCTATTTACAGTGCATGACATATGCATGTTTTTGAAATGCAAATGATGCATGTTGTTTTTGGTTTTTTCTTTCAAAATGCAAATGACGCATGTTTTTTTTTTTTTTTTTTTCGAAATGCAAATGATGCATGTTTTTTTTTTTTTTGTTTGAAATGCATGTTGTCTGGAATGCGCGACAACGCAAGTTGCTTGAAATGCATGGCAATGCATGTGAATTTGAAATGTGCGACAACGCGCGGCTTGAAATGCATGACAATGCAAATGAAGAAGATGCATAACAACGCATGTAAGGTGCATATGGCAACGCGTGACGAGGATCATGCATGACAATGCAGACCGACGAATTTAAGGTCTCCTAGACCGAGCGTATTTAAGGTCTCGCCAGACCGTGCGTGTTTAAGGTCTCGCCAGACCGTGAGGAGGTGTATGATAATGCAGATAAACTTGAAATGCGCGACAACGCGCGTCGTTTGAAATGCATAAAAATGCGTGCTGATTTTTGAAATGCATGAAAATGCATGATTTCGAAATGTGCGACAACGCGCGACTTTTGAGATGCATGACAATGTAGATAAACTTGAAATGCACGACAACGCGCGGCTTGAAATGCATGACAATGCAAATGAGGAAGATGCATAACAACGCATGTAAGGTGCGTATGGCAACGCGTGACGAGGATCATGCATGACAATGCAGACCGACGGATTAACACTTATGTTTTCAGTTTTCTGTTTATATTTACAAAAATTTTAAAAACTCAAATAAAACTTGTTTGGTAAACTTCTGATTTATAAATCAGTGGTCTCAGTTTATAAATTTGGCTAGAAAATGTAAACTCAAAAAATGTGTTTCCGTTTTGAGTTTTTAGTTTTTTTTTTTTTTTTGCCACCCAACACTAGCCACCACCCACCGCCATTTTCCACCACCGTCTTCCGCCACCACCACCCACCCCCCACCACCACCTGCAACCACTACCCACCCGCCACCAGCCACCACCCGCCACCACCACTCACCAGCCACCACCCGCCACCACCACCCACCTGCCACCCACTCGCCACCACCATCGCCACCACCACCACCCACTACCCACCTGCCATCCACCCGCCACCCGCCACTACCATCCACCGCCCGCCACCACCACCTGCCACCACCATCCACCATCCGCCACCACCAACCACCACCACCACCACCCATCTGCCACCACCACCCACCCCCACCACCACCTGCCACCACCACACCACCACCACCACCATCACCCACCACCCACCGCCACCCACCTGCCACCGCCACCCACCTGCCACCACCACCACCACCACCCATCACCACCACCCACTTGCAACCACCCACCACCCGCAACCGTCACCCACCCACCACCCGCCACCACCTGCCATCCGCCACCCACCTGCCACACCACCACCACCTGCCACCACCACACCACCACCACTCGCTACCACCACCACCACCCGCACCGCCACCCACCCACCATCACCACCTGCCGCCACCACCATCCACCACCACCGCCATCCGCCACCCACCAGCCACCACTACCACCACCACCACCCACTCGCTACCACCACCACCACCACCACCTGCCACCACCACCACCACCACCACCACCACCACCCGCCACCACCTGCCATCCGCCACCCACCTGCCACCACCACCACCCACCTGCCACCACCACCTGCCACTACCACCACCATCACCCACTTGCTACCACCCACCACCGCGCCACCGTCACCCACGTACCCACCACCACCATCCACCACCACCACCACCCACCGTCACCACTTTCCACCACCGTCTTCCGCCGCCACTTGCTACCACTTGCCATTTCTCACTCTTTTTTGTATTTTTAAATTTTTTTAAACATTTTGTCAATTACCAAACGCGTTTGTAGTTTATGTTTTTCTAAAAATAAACAAAACCAGTTTATAAAATTTTTGTAAAAATAAATTGAAAACGTAAACGTTACCAAACAAACCCTGCATGTTTTTTTTTTGTTTTTTTGAAATGCAAATGATGCATGTTTTTTTTTTTTTTTTTTTTCGAAATGCAAATGATGCATGTTTTTTTTTTTTTTTGTTTGAAATGCATGTTGTCTGGAATGCGCGACAACGCAAGTTGCTTGAAATGCATGGCAATGCATGTGAATTTGAAATGTGCGACAACGCGCGGCTTGAAATGCATGACAATGCAAATGAAGAAGATGCATAACAACGCATGTAAGGTGCATATGGCAACGCGTGACGAGGATCATGCATGACAATGCAGACCGACGAATTTAAGGTCTCCTAGACCGAGCGTATTTAAGGTCTCGCCAGACCGTGCGTGTTTAAGGTCTCGCCAGACCGTGAGGAGGTGTATGATAATGCAGATAAACTTGAAATGCGTGACAACGCGCGTCGTTTGAAATGCATAAAAATGCGTGCTGATTTTTGAAATGCATGAAAATGCATGATTTCGAAATGTGCGACAACGCGCGACTTTTGAGATGCATGACAATGTAGATAAACTTGAAATGCACAACAACGCACGGCTTGAAATGCATGACAATGCAAATGAGGAAGATGCATAACAACGCATGTAAGGTGCGTATGGCAACGCGTGGCGAGGATCATGCATGACAATGCCGACCGACGGATTAACACTTATGTTTTCAGTTTTCTGTTTATATTTACAAAAATTTTAAAACTCAAATAAAACTTGTTTGGTAAACTTCTGATTATAAATCAGTGGTCTCAGTTTATAAATTTGGCTAGAAAATGTAAACTCAAAAAATGTGTTTCCGTTTTGAGTTTTTAGTTTTTTTTTTTTTTTTTGCCACCCAACACTAGCCACCACCCACCGCCATTTTCCACCACCGTCTTCCGCCACCACCACCCACCCCCCACCACCACCTGCAACCACTACCCACCCGCCACCAGCCACCACCCGCCACCACCACTAACCAGCCACCACCCGCCACCACCACCCACCTGCCACCCACTCGCCACCACCACCACCACCACACCACCACCACCCACTACCCACCTGCCATCCACCCGCCACCCGCCACTACCATCCACCGCCCGCCACCACCACCTGCCACCACCATCCACCATCCGCCACCACCAACCACCACCACCACCACCCATCTGCCACCCACCCGCCACCACCACCACCACCAACACCACCACCACCACCATCACCCACCACCCACCGCCACCCACCTGCCACCGCCACCCACCTGCCACCACCACCACCACCCATCACCACCACCCACTTGCAACCACCCACCACCCGCAACCGTCACCCACCCACCACCCGCCACCACCTGCCATCCGCCACCCACCTGCCACACCACCACCACCTGCCACCACACACCACCACCACTCGCTACCACCACCACCACCACCCGCCACCACCACCACCACCATCACCACCTGCCGCCACCACCATCCACCACCACCGCCATTTTCCACCACCGTCTTCCGCCACCACCACCCACCCCCACCACCACCTGCAACCACTACCCACCCGCCACCAGCCACCACCGCCACCACCACTAACCAGCCACCACCCGCCACCACCACCCACCTGCCACCCACTCGCCACCACCATCGCCACCACCACCACCCACTACCCACCTGCCATCCACCCGCCACCCGCCACTACCATCCACCGCCCGCCACCACCACCTGCCACCACCATCCACCATCCGCCACCACCAACCACCCACCACCACCACCCATCTGCCACCCACCCGCCACCACCACCACCCGCCACCAACACCACCACCACCACCATCACCCACCACCACCCGCCACCCACCTGCCACCGCCACCCACCTGCCACCACCACCACCACCCACCACCACCCACTTGCAACCACCCACCACCCGCAACCGTCACCCACCACCCACCCGCCACCACCTGCCATCCGCCACCCACCTGCCACCACCACCACCACCTGCCACCACACCACCACCACCCACTCGCTACCACCCACCACCCGCAACCGCCACCCACCCACCATCACCACCTGCCGCCACCACCCATCCACCACCACCCGCCATCCGCCACCCACCAGCCACCACTACCACCACCACCACCACCCACTTGCTACCACCCGCCACTGTCACCCACCCACCCATCACCACCCACCCGCCACCACTACCTGCCATCTGCCACCTACCTGCTACCACCACCACCACCTGCCACCACCACCTGCCACTACCACCACCATCACCCACTTGCTACCACCCACCACCCGCCACCGTCACCCACGTACCCACCACCACCACCACCACCACCACCCGTTACCCACCACCCACCGTCACCACTTTCCACCACCGTCTTCCGCCGCCACTTGCTACCACTTGCCATTTCTCACTCTTTTTTGTATTTTAAATTTTTTTAAACATTTTGTCAATTGCCAAACGCGTTTGTAGTTTATGTTTTTCTAAAAATAAACAAAAACCAGTTTATAAAATTTTTGTAAATATAAATTGAAAACGTAAACGTTACCAAACAAACCCTGCATGTTTTTTTTTTTTTTTCGAAATGCAAATGATGCATGCTTTTTTTTTTTTTTTTGAAATGCATGTTGTCTGGAATGCGCGACAACGCAAGTTGCTTGAAATGCATGGCAATGCATGTGAATTTGAAATGCGTGACAACGCGCGGCTTGAAATGCATGACAATGCAAATGAAGAAGATGCATAACAACGCATGTAAGGTGCGTATGGCAACGCGTGACGAGGATCATGCATGACAATGCAGACCGACGAATTTAAGGTCTCCTAGACCGAGCGTATTTAAGGTCTCGCCAGACCGTGCATGTTTAAGGTCTCGCCAGACCGTGAGGAGGTGTATGACAATGCAGATAAACTTGAAATGCGCGACAACGCGCGTCGTTTGAAATGCATAAAAATGCGTGCTGATTTTTGAAATGCATGAAAATGCATGATTTCAAAATGCGCGACAACGCGCGGTTTTGAGATGCATGACAATGCAGATAAACTTGAAATGCGCGACAACGCGCGGCTTGAAATGCATGACAATGCAAATGAGGAAGATGCATAACAACGCATGTAAGGTGCGTACGGCAACGCGTGACGAGGATCATGCATGACAATGCAGACCGACGGATTTAAGGTCTCCTAGACCGGGCGTGTTTAAGGTCTCGCCAGACCGTGCGTGTTTAAGGTCTCGCCAGACCGTGAGGAGGTGTATGACAATGCAGATAAACTTGAAATGCGCGACAACACGCGTCGCTTGAAATGCATAAAAATGCGTGCTGATTTTTGAAATGCATGAAAATGCATGATTTCGAAATGCGCGACAACGCGCGGCTTTTGAGATGCATGACAATGTAGATAAACTTGAAATGTGCGACAACGCGCGGCTTGAAATGCATGACAATGCAAATGAGGAAGATGCATAACAACGCATGTAAGGTGCGTATGGCAACGCGTGATGAGGATCATGCATGACAACGCAGACCGACGGATTTAAGGTCTCCTAGACCGAGCGTATTTAAGGTCTCGCCAGACCGTGCGTGTTTAAGGTCTCGCCAGACCGTGAGGAGGTGTATGATAATGCAAGCGTAATGACGTACAACTCAATGCGCGTTCACATCAAAGCGTTGTAAAGCAACGCGTGTGGGGCAACTTTCAAATCTTGAAAGGGACAAAAGGATACAAAAAGGATACACCTTGCACATATTCAAGTGCTGCGCATAGAAGACACAGTCTGAGGTCAAAACGGAGACCGGTTGAGCTTCGGAAATGCACTGTCTTGCACTCTCTTGAGCAATGAAGGCCCCAAACCACATAACTGACCCAAACAAGGTTGTAGGAGGCTCATCGGCCATCAGAGGAGGTCACCGGCTGCCCACCGGCCATCAAAAGGTTCCATTGGCCAAATATTTGGCCCACCGGCCAAAAGTGCCTGATTCGGGGCAGTTTGGTCTTCTGGCCTCGGGTCTTTTAAAATAGGGCTTCAAACCCTATTTTGTCACTTCCCACTTGTGCGAAAATCCTCCCCCTCTCTCTTTAGAGCATTTTTCTCTCTTCCATTCACCGTTTTCCTCGGTTTTAGCGCCCATTTCGACGTTTGATTCGCGAATACCTTCGCGTTGCGAACGTTTTGAACCGAACGAAACTTCCTTTCGGTGTCTCTTTCTTGATTTCCGCCTCTTGGGGTTTGTTTCCCCCAAGTTCCTCTTGATCTTCGTGCCTTTTCCGCACTTCGACTTTTCCGGCCATTTTCCGCCCTCCCGGGTTGACTTTTCGGTTGACCTTTCACATTCTCGCCCGATTTTCCCTCTTCTGGCCATTTTCACACCACTCTTGACATGGCAGACGATCTTCCGCAGGGCGGGACTCCCCCGGATCAGGAGATGGATCCCGAGGCCGAGCTCTTGCCCTTGAGCGTCCGCTCGTTCGACCCGGCGACCTACCGGCCGGCGATTCACATACTTCCTCCTGACGGACTTCGCCAGTTCAGGAGTTTCGATAGGACGGTGCCTCCAGAGCTTCTTCTGCATCAGCCGGAGTCACATCTATCATACGGTGCTTCTGAGGTATATTCTTTCCCGTTTCATTTTCTGCAATGTAGAACACTTAACTGCCATAGTTGATTCTGTTCTTTAACTGCTTAGCCCGGATACACCGATACACTATATGCTGTAGCTGACTGTGAACACACTTGTACTTGATATCTGTTTGAATCTGAACACGTGCACACACGCTGTATTTGTACTGAATCATTCGGAAACACTGCCACATCACATGTTGTAGTTCACTGTAAGCACACTGACACCCAATATCTGTTTGATCTTGAAAAACGTGCACACACGCTGTATTGTCACCAATTCTGGATGCTTTTCAAAACTGTACATTTTATATTGCTTCGCAATTGTTTGCTTTTGAATACAGGGAGATTCCCATGCCTTCCGGGGGTATGGGAACGTCACCGCCAGAGATTGGTACATGGAGTTACCGGATGCGGTCCGCCACATCATAGATTAGGCCGACTTCGGCGCCTTCTGCAGAGGACTCTCCTGGCTTACTACGAGCAGGCCTCTTCTCGCCGCTCTGGTGGAGAGGTGGTGGGACACCACCGACTCATTCGACCTCTCTGCTACGGGAGACATGACGTTGACTCCCTATGATTTCTCGATGCTCACCGGCATCGGGGTAGGGGGTGATCCGATCCCCTTCGACACCGATATGGATGAGTGGGAGGCCGCTCAGATTTACTTGCTCGGCGAGATGCCGCCTCTTGCGCGCCCATGATTTGTTAGATATTCATGGTTCGAGAGCCACTTCCGGACTCAGCCGGCTTTAGCTGAGGAGGCGCCGATGACCCAGGAGGAGGTGGAGCAGTACGCCCGCGGCTTCCTCATGTTTCTGCTGGGGACGACCATTTTCGCCGACCGGGCGAACACCGTGCCCCTCTGTTTGTTGAGTGCGCTAGTGGACGTCACGCGGATTCTGCACTACGACTGGGGTGGCGTTGCCCTGGCCACCCTGTACGGATACATGAGCTCAGCCTCCCGTTGCAGCGGGCAGTTGCTCGGAGGCTACCGGTGGGCTTGGGAGGTACATCTACTTTTTTTGCTTTACATTTCTGTACTCTGTATACTGCACACACTGTGGTTTGCTTCACGCTGACCGTATACTGCACACACGGTGCACATATACTCTGCTTTGCACTGACTGTACACTGCACACACTGTACACTCTGCACAATACACTGCACAATACACGGTTCTGCAATTTCTGCTTTACTTTGTATTCTGCTTTATCTGATAAGCATACTGATATTTGCTCTGCAGTTGTGGGTCTACGCCTACTTTCTGAGACTCGCCCCAGTGCCAGACGTCGAGACCCCTCTTGGAGTGCCATTCTCCCGCCGCTTCGACGTTAGGTGTGTGCGGAGACTGCCAGAGTCTTTCATCTTCTTCCGCCGCTACTTTGACACCATCACCCCCGCGGAGGTATGTTCAACTTTAGAGTTTATTTAAACTTCGCTTTACACTGTATTTTCAATAACAGTAGATAACAAACTGCATGCCATTTGCAGATCACCTGGCAGCCTTGGGCTCCATTGCCAGCCGTGATGCGGGAGCGATTTGCCGGTGCCGAGGAGACTGCACGCTTCAGGATCTTGCTGGAGGGGCCGGTCTGTCGGGCTTGGTACTTGGGTGAGCATTTCCTCCGCCAGACCCTGGGTTTGCCAGAGCAGATAGTCCCGGTTCACCCTCCTGAGCATATGAGGGATACCGAGAGGTTCACCCCTGAGCAGATGGCCGACTACACGATCGGCTGGGATGCGATACGCTTCAGAGGTATAGGCGACTACTCAGAGTACGTTCGGACGTATATCATGCGGCCTTTGAGCAGTGGCTGTCGAGCTGAGAGAGAGAGGCCTGCGGCGCCGGTAGCTAGAGCAGGAGCAGGGGCGGGAGCGGGAGCACCGAGGGTGGCTCGGGTCCGCGGCAGGAGTGGAGCTCGGAGAGGGCGGGGGGCTAGTTGGACAGCACTGCCCACGACGATGACGTGCAGAGGGCGGGGTGGGGCGACTTACCAGATCCCTATTGCTCCCCCTCCGGCTGATCATGAGTTAGTCGGGTTCTATGGCTTGCCTCCGGTATGTACTACTGCATTTTGCATTCTGCACAGTCATTTCATTTCAATTCATTTGATATTCCGCAGAATACTCAGACTTCTAACACTTTTGCAGGCTTCCTCCGAGTACACTCGCTAGTCCCTGGAGTTGACCGCTTTGGTGATGGGGATGCTTCAGCAGAGCCTCGACCTTCTGGCCATTTACAGTATTCCGGTATGTTCTTCTGACCACGGTCTCAAACCATACATAAACTGTTTCACATAATCTGATGCACAACTCAACACTTGATACACGGCCCTCACGGCGTCTGACACACTGTAGCCCACAGGCTGTTCACAGCACTACTCACGGCATTCATACACTATACTCATACACTGCATTCTGCACTGATACACTACTCACAGTATTCACACACTGTATTCATACACTGCATTCTGCACTGATACACTGCTCACAGTATTCACACACTGTATTCATACACTGCATTCTGCACTGATACACTGCTCACAGTATTCACACACTTTATTCATACACTGCATTCTGCACTGATACACTGCTCACAGTATTCACACACTGTATTCATACACTACATTCTGTAGCATACTGATGCGTTTGCCATTTGTACTTTTCAGCCTCCCTTCCAGCTTCCTACTGTAGGAGGTGCTTCAGCTGGACCTTCCGCTCCTACCCGAGACAGCAGAGTATACCCCCACACCAAAGTGGGGCGCACTCATATTGGGAGTAGCTCACAGGCACCAGTCCCCGATGATGATGAGTCCGAGGCGGAGACGGAGGCGGAGGCAGAGGCGGAGTCATCTGAGGAGGAGACCGGAGATGGCACTGACTCAGGCTCAGATGACGGTGCTGATGACGATGCTCCTGGACCTTCGTCCAGGAAGAGGACGAGACAGACCCCTAGGCCTGAGGCCGCTTGACATTGATCCAGATTTTTGCTGTTTTTCTTCTTCTTGTTTTGCTTTTCTTTTGCTGGTAGCTAGAGTACCTTGTACTGCCGCAGGCAGGTTTTTGTTTTCTCCAAAACTTTGTACTTGAAAAAGATGATGAAATGAAACAAAGCTTTTTATCTGAAAAAGTGTTACATTTTGGTACATTTTCATGCTTCGCATTGCATTACATCACATCACATAACAATGTAAATGGAATTGATCTCCTGCCTGAAAGTCAAACATTTGTATTGTAATAACCAGGTAACGAACCGGCCAACGGCAAAACAACTCATACAACCCACTGCTTAGTCTGAACACTCGGCCTATACTCTGCTGGGAATTAATTTGCGTACAGGCCATTCTGTTTATTCTGCACACGGCAAACCCTGAACAAACAGCCTAAATCTGAAAAGGCGGAATACGAAGGTGGAATCGGCTGAAGTTGAAGCACACTCAGATACCCCAAATTTTCTCTTTCTTCTTTTGCTTCGCATAAATGTGGAGAATGGCACAGCACTCTGAGCACAGCATGATTAAATTTTTTTTTTTAAATTGAAAAAGGGTTTTTCAAACCGGGGTATTGAGCCTACAACTGAACACAGTAAAAAAGACTCAAACAGAAAGTACACGACCTAATCACAACGAGACACGCTCGGAAAAGACTCAAAACAAAAGTTGAGGTAAACAAAACAAAAGACACGACATACAGACGTGTTTACAAAAATGAGAAACCTTAAATCACGAGGAGCCAGTTCCTTCGAGCATTATTTCCCACCCTTTCTCATTTGTGATTCTCACATCACTCGGCCCTCAAGCTCGGTTTTTTTCTCAAAACCCTTTTGCACACTTTTCTCTCGACTTACACCTCTCCATTCTTTAATCTCTCATTTTCCATCCCTCCCCAGGGTGGTTAGTAGATGAATAGGAAGTTGTGGGTTCACGCCCAACACTATTAGCTCGCGGCTATTTCCTCCCGGGACGTCTAGTCGATGTTCCGGATGGAGTATCTTGATCCATTCCAATTTGTGCTTCGCACTTGGCTCGATACCTCGTTGCTTGGAGGTTGTTGAGAGCTTTCAGCCCTTTACTGACAGCTTCAGTTGTGTCTTCTTCTGGCGAATAGAGTGCCCTTCTGGCAAGTATTGACAATCGGGGGAAAGACAGGGAGCCTGACTCAACTGTGCCCCTAGTTCATCATTTTGACCATTTTTTGTTTTGGTTTTCTACTAAAACAGTTTTGACCAATATGAGAGTTAGATTAACATACTTGTTCGATTTTTTATTTGAAAATCATGCGAGTTAGGCTATGAGCACTGAAAATTTTCCTTTTTTGGGTCCAAGAAAATGGTCCAGTTTTGGAAAAGATGGAATAATTTTCGAGAAAATAGTCAACCTCAGTAAAAATTCTCAAAAACTATTTTTGCAAACGGTCAATGCTCAACGAGCACGGAACTTACTCTCGAGATGCGCAACCTCGGATCGGAAGCAATGGAAAATTGCCCTTTGCTTGAAAAGAGCTGCACGGCAACGGAAAGTTGCCCCTAGTTTGAATGGCGACTCATGGCAACGGAAAGTTGCCCCTTGTCTGGATGACGCCGCAGCATTTTGTAAACAGTCCTCATCAGTGATGAACACGACCAAACTCTCGGACACGGAGAAGACGAAGATGGTCAGAACCAATATATGGACACAGTCACTTTGAAAATGCATGGGGCTGGACTTCAGGATGAAGCTGCCTACGTATACCAAACATGGGAATCAAGCCTACGTAGTTCCGGTGTCACAACCGAACTATCGGATTCAGAGAAGGCAAGGATGATCAAAACCATTACATGGACTAAATTGCTTTGAAAGCGTTGGGGGCTGGACTTCAGGATGAAGTTGCCTACGTATCCCAAACATGGGAATCAAGCCTTACGTAGTTCCGGTTAAGGTACACTCGGGTATTTTAACCTTCACTTTTTTAGGCTCTAACTTTTGCCAAGGCGCCCGTTGCGGGTTTTCGACCTTGCGAGCTTCTGTTTTTCTTTCCTTTTTTTCAATTCTTTCCATTTTTTTATTTTTCTTTTCTTTTCCTCTTTTTTTCTTTTTGTATATATTTTTTTCTTGCTCTAACTTTTGCCTGGGTCGCCCTTCCGGGTTTTCGGCCCAACGAGCCTCTCAAAGGGTAAAAGTGTAACAAGTCCATGCCAAATGGTTTTAGGGTTTTGAAGCCATCCGTATCCAGGAGAGTGGCTGTTGTTATTGATTTGCAAAAGGATCCATCTCCGGCTCTTCGAGCACATCGTACATTTTTGCGCCTAGTTCGAGGGGTGCTTCTGATCTAGCTTCGCAAGCTTCTGTTGACGACATCTGACCTCTTGATCTGACTTTGGTGCCTCTTGTTCGAGAGCTGCTTCAAATCTGGCCACACAGGCCTCTCATGGCGGTTGACCGTTGAACGTTCTGAATGGGTTCAAGGTTCGAAAACAAATGGATTGAGTCTTGAGGCTGAGAGCGATCCTAGGCTGCACAATCTCAAGAGCGATTCCACATAGGTCTTCACAGGACCGTGCAAATCATTTTGTTTTTTGAAAGTTTTTAAGAAAGCGACAAATCGCTCGCGCTGAAGATAGTGTGGAACCAATCTGGGTCAAGCCAGGATCCTTCTCAGTACTCACGCTAGCAAGCATGATTTCAGTCATTAAAGGCTTAGCATGCCTCTCTTTCTCTCAATTGGTCAAAGTTTTGCAAAACCCGAGGAATTCCTTCCTCTTCGTTTTCATCACCACAGTGTTAAAAAGGTTTTAAAAAAAAAACTTAGGTCATTACAATGAGTTTAGAGCACAAAAGAGTAAGTGAGATGCTCCGCCGTTTCATTCAAATGCTCTAGCACAACTAGTTCAAAGTAGCAGTAAGCACGGAAACATAATAGCCGCAGCTGTTTCATTCAGATTTCCTGGTTGCAACTGGCTCCACAGCAGAGACAGACTCAAAAGAAAACAAAAACGGTATTCGAGGCAACAACCCCAGAATCACCTGACATTCTATACAAGGGGACTGAGTCGCTACAACAAGACAGACCCTTAAGCAAAAAGAACTGACTCAAGACGATGAGACAGACTCAAAACAAAACAAAGGACTGACTCGACACCCAAGCCAGAAATTACAAAACTAGCATTCGCAGATGCTCAAAAATGCGTGCCAGACGCCACATCCAGAATACACCGAGGGTCGCCCGCAGGTGGTTTACTTCCCGATCACATACTCGCAGTATCCTCAAAGTCCAACAGCTCGGTAGTGACAGACTTTGCTGAGGTGGGTGGGAGGATAACCTCATTGTCGATCAAATCTTGCACTTCATGACGAAGGCGGAAACAGTTATCGGTAGCGTGACCGGTTTGTTGGTGGTACACGCAGTACAAGGCAGCATCATGTGTGAGAGGGAGATTCTTCGGGAGAGGCCGAGGCTCGAGGGGTTTAAGATGCCCTCTTTCGGCCAGGATCTGGAGTGCCTTAGACAACGGCATGTAGAGAGCGTGAAAGACCCTGCGCCCTCAGGGTAGGTACTTTGAAGTCTGAGAATTCTTGCTAGACGCACTAGCGAAAGGGTCGGCAGGCACTGCCTTGACTTTCTGATCTTTCCCAGGTGCAGAGTTGGGAGTGGAAGGAACTGTTCTGGCATGACGGGGCCTATCCCGGTTTTCTGCCTGGCTTGAACTGCCTTCAGTTGGAGTGGGGAAGGCATCATCCACAGTCTTGGCCGCGACTGCGAATACCTGTTGCTTATTCATCCCCCCGGCTTTCAAAGCCTCGACTGCCCACAGCAGTTGTTCAATGGGATCGGCATCTGCCTTCATTTTGTTCATACCTCTGGCCTCAGCCTGATCGAGGGCTTGGGTTGATGTTGACACGTCATTGCTATAACTTGAGACAACCTCAGGTTGGCTGAGCTCGATCACAATCCGTCCCAATAGCGGGGGCTCTTGCGGTACAAAATTCCCGGCATATGGTGCAGCTGGTGGCGAAGCCGATATTCCGTAAGCGAGATCTGCCACAGACCTCTGGAGGTTACCAATCATCCCCATCAATTCGAATGTAGTGGGCTCACGAGCCTGATACAACTGGGGTGCCCAGACCGAGTGCGCAACAGGCGACCTGGGTGGATGCGGTACTTCAACACTGGTCTCACTTTGCAGGGTGATTCCTTGATCTAATGCGGCTATCATAACCACGATTTCCTCTGAATTCTGTGTCATGATAAGTCCGCTGATCTTGAACGGTGACTAACGGATCAGATATCTGCCTTGCCTCAGCGAGGGAGAACACTGGCTATTCTGTACTCGAATCCCTGAACTGAAAGAGAAAACATGCAGCATTTCAGCCCAAACGGAACAAACACAGGCGTAGCTGAACAGCTATACTCTAATACTGATCACTGTTCCCCAAAATCACTGCCCCAAAACACTGAATCGGATACCTACAGATATAACTGTTTCTCAAAAACACTGATACTGATGCCCGCAGGCCTGATGCTCAAACTCACAGACTGATATGTACGTTCCTGTAGAGATACACTCTAAAAGCACATGGCAAGTAAAAGAGAGCCAAAACACCCCTATGTTGGGGTATGGTTTCCCTGTCCTATTTTGTCAGGAGCTAGGGTTTCACTACGCACACAGTGGTTCCAAACAACCTATATCGGGTAAGCAACCTGTCCTAGTTTGGAATGGTTACTATGGATTCCGAACATGCACTTGGTCAAATGGTCGAAAAGGGTGCCCCGGTAAAACCGGGGTTTGTGTTCCTATACTGGCAGAGCCCGCAACCAGTCAGCCTTATGGCATGCTTTGACAAAGTCAAGCCTCCGGCAAACCGCTCAGGAATAGCAGATGGCCAACACGGTGTCCTAGGCGCACCAATGCACATGCAATGCAAAGAAACACATAAGTGAAATCAAAACAAGATATCACGAGTTTGAGTCAAGCTCTCTAATCTCCCCAGCAGAGTCGCCAGAAACTGTAGACGCGCCCCGTGTGAGCCTCGTGCTACAGTTCGGAGTCAAATTGTCACGGTTCTTAATCTGAACCAAAGAGTCCAAATCCAGCAAATCGTTTTGAGAAAACAGATTTTTGTAAAGAAGTACAAAACATGGACTGCTTTGCCAGATACAGAGTCGCCACCTAAATATTTTTTAATGGGGGAATTTAGGAAACCCTGACTCGTTTGCCTAAGGCCACGTGTCCGTCATCACCAAAGTTGCCTCGGCTCGGGAACTTGGGTACGATTGGGGAAGGTCAGCTATGAGCACCCCCTCTTGCCCGATCCGAAGATCGGCCTCTACTAACCATGATATCTCGTTTTTGAAAACACATGCGTTCTTATTCCGATTAATTAGCTAGAATTACTATGTGATGCGCACAACACAAAAGTATAGACTAGATCGCCTAATTTGGAACAAAGCATTGCATATCCGTTTCGTTTAGGAAATGGTTTGAAATTTGCTACTCGCAAGTAGGCTAAAACACGGATTTCAACGAGTCGTTCCAACTCAAACAATCCAACCTTCACCCACAGGCATTCAAGCAGTTTATATCACATAAGTATCTAGCCACATGGTAAGCATGCTGTCATGTTAACATTCACACTCATGCGAGATGCTAAAACATAAAACACTTACAGTGTACTCCAAGCCAAAACAATAAACTAGTTAGTAATCATGCATGATCCTAGTTCATGTTAAAATGGCTAATGCGTCGCATACAGAGTGTCACTAGAATAGGCTCGGCTAATCTAAGGATGACATGTGAAATGCACAGATAGCATGTATTCAAGTTAGATTTGAAATACTATGCGGTTAATATGATGCGCCGAGCCCGGTGCATGCAATACTGGTGAATGATGCACGCATGCATAGCATAAGGATGCTAAATTAAATATGTCCTAATACTAATCATCAAAGCAGGTAAGTAAAAGGGAGAAAGAAGTGGGGGTTGGAAGACATGCATACACGCACCCACACTTATTACAAATTTGCCCTCGCTTGGAGGGACCGAAAGAATAATACAGATTCAACTAACCTACAAGCTAATTAAATATTACAGACCAATTAAACTAGTTAAGCAAATTAACTAATCTAAAAAATAGTAAACAGCCTCGGGAAGAGGGCCCAATGCAATGCGTGCTCGGCTCCGCTCAGAAGTCCACTGCCATGCACAAGTTGCCTCTGTCCACACTATTTTCCTTCTCTGATCATTGCAAAATTCCCAAGGTGCACTCTATGAACCCTGTGGGATACCACCGGCCAAGGGAAATGGTCACCGGCCAAAGGAAATGATTACCGGCCACTGGTTAAGCTATCGGCCACCAATTGTTGGTCGGTCGGCACTAAAGATGGCCGGCCGGCCAAATCTTCCTGCAGAATCCTGTTTTGACAGCAGCGGAGGGCCAAACAAGGCATGGCAATGCATTCCAAGCAAATGTGTGCACCAACACATCCCTTATCATGTTTATGACTCAAAGGGACATGGTTCTCGGTTCTCGGACCACCAATCGCGCATTTCGATGCGTGATGGCCCAAGAAACCAAGTTATGCACTTTGATTTCAAATGAAATGCATATAAACAAGCAAGGAGCTCAACCTCTATCATACTCAATTCAAGAGGCTAAGCATGCATGTCAATGCAATGCAACCTAGACATATGAGCTAGTATGCAACATGAGCAATGCGAACAAGCATACAAGGCATGTGACAATCATGCTAACCAATAAGTATGCCAAATACAATGGGGATGTTCAAGCATGCAAGCAAGCATGTGACTTCATTCAATCATGCCACAACACATGGAGCAAACATGTTAAACAACCTAAACATGTGACAACACACAAGTATGCAACAACACACAAGGTGAGCATGCAACAACATGCGAACTATGGACTTAAACCAATTTGGGCAGCTCTATACTAAGCCCAAAACAGTGGCCAACATGCTCAAGAATGAAGGCAAAATGACATGCAAACATGCATGCACACAAGGACCAACACTTAGGCATATAGAAACAACTCTCAAGCACACTTAAGGGGATGCAAACATGGACAAATGGTGTGCATTATAAGCTCTGAAAATCGTGTTAGAGAAGGTGCCAAACCAATCTACAATGCAAGCTAGGCATGCCACCAAGCCCAAGGACTTAAACCATGGCCATATGACATATGAAGCAAATGACCAAAATGAACTAAAACAGTCCTAAATCATGCAAAAGTAAGCCCCAAAAACCACTTAGATGGCATCTAAATGATCTAATCCTAGAGGCATACACAATGGCACAAACGTGGAGCAAGAAACACCAACCTTTTAAAGCATGAAAGGGGCATCAAATGCAAGCATACGAGCATATCATGAGGACTGAAATGACATGACAAGTGGTTCCAAACCATTGAAATGATGCAAGGATGGCATGCTAGAGGGGTCAACACTCAAGGCTCAAAAGGGGGATTACATGGTAGCTATAGAAAGCAAATCATGGACGACCCAAATGACCAAAAAAAGACCTCAAGCACATCAAAACATGCATATAAGCTTCACAAAGCTAAGCCAAAAACATGCTAGAACAAGGCTCAAAGCACAAAGCATGTTAAGGCTAAAACATGGCATTACAAGACAAGTATGCAAGGCATGCAAGGTGTGTCTAAACCAAGTAAAAACAGAGCTATATTATGACATAATAAGCACAAATAATAGCTAGGACATGGCCAACATGAACCTAAATTAGATGCTCACACATGAGGCTTAAAAGGCCACCATTGAAGACAACAAGGAGAGGGGATGGCCCTCTCCTTCTTAGGACCTTAAACCACCATCCTCACCACTGAAATCCCTCAAGATTTCAGTGGTGAGGGGCCCAAACAAGGTGGTCCCGGAGCTCACCAAAATAGCACAAAAATGGGGCCAAACAAGCCCTAAGAGGGGTGAAAAACCCCAAACAACAAAACACTCTTAAACAACTATTTAAAGCACTCAAAACAAAGACTTTTATTAGTTATATACAAAGTCTAAAAATAGTTGCAAGATAGGCTAAAAGACTATGCAAAAATGGGGTAAAAAGGGACAAGAACCTTACCCTTGATGACCCTCTTCAAGAACAGCACTCCAGCTGCTTCCTTAGCTCCAAACCAAGCCAAGAACTCCAAGAACAGCTCCCTAGCACCTCAGTAACCAAGGTAAGGTGTAATGGTAGGTGTTTGTGCACAAGACTAAGACTAAACACACACAAGGCAAAAAAAAGAGGGAGATATAGATATGGAATAGATACAAACTCCAACCCTAATATCAGAGCTCCTCTAAAAATTTTGTAACCCTAATGGAGGGAGAAGAGTCTCCCTCTTATATAGCTCAGTCTTGCAAAGCTTCTCAAGTAAGCTAGTCAAGAAGGAGATCCCTCCATACACGTGTATGGAGGGGAGCAAAGGTGTATGCCAGCTAGCACAGCTGGCATAAAAATATCTGCAAAAGCAGATGTACAGTGGTCGGCCGGCCAAAAAAGTAATTTGACCAAAATAGATGGCCGGTCGACCACAAAGAGTGCCGGTCAGCCAAACATTTGGCCGGTGGAAACAAACCAATGGCCGGTGATGTGTGGGGATGGTAAACAAGCCATTCCCTGCCCCTCAAAGGCAAAACACAAGTGTTTGGTGCAAAAGCAGACACAAAACAGTCGAGCCGAGAGATCCTGAGGCAAGGCGCGTAGCCAAGACCTCCAGGAACTCAAGACAAACACAAACAAGGATGATCACCGAGTGTTCAAGCGGTGACGTCCAAGTCTTGAGGACGGTAAAAAATGGGGTGTCTACAGTCGGCAGACCAGAAAAAGTGCTGGCCGACCACTTTTTATGGTCTGCAGTAAGTTTCGGTGGTTGGCAGGTGGTCTACACCACCAAAAAGTGGTCGGCAGCCTTCCTAGAAGTCTCCATGATGGAGTAAAAGCTATCTGGAGGCTCTTGCAGTGTTCTAAAATCAAATGCAAACAGAGGCAAGTTGGGGCATCATAATGGATTTCTGAACAAGGCGACCGAGCATGCATGCACCCCTCGCTTCGAGGAACTCTTCTTAATGCTTTACTTAGCTGCTTTGCTTAGTTAGCTAGTTTAATGGTTTTGTACTTAATTAGTTCATGCGTTTAGCCATTCTTTTGTTTTGTAATAATTAGTTAACTAGGATTAGTTAATTAGTTTTGTTCTGTAATAATTAGTTTAATTAGCTTAGATTAGCTAGTTAGCTTATTTATTCGGACCCTCCATCGAGAGGGCACAACTGTTGTAATAAGTGTGCGTGTGTGTGATGCATGTCTTCCAACCCCCATTTCTTTCTCCCTTTTATTTACCAGCTTTTGATGGTTAGTTTTAGGGCATGTTTCAATTAGCATACTTATGCTTCGCATGTTTGCATCTATTCATCTGTCTTGCAAGCACCAGGCTCGTCGCATCATACGAACTGCATTGTATTTCAATACCAATTTGAATACATGTTATCTAGTTGCATTCATATGACATCTTAGAATAGCCGAGCCTACTTTAGCTGCATTTTTGCATGTGTTGCATTAGGCATTGTTAACATAGCTAGGATCATGCATTGATTAGTAACTAGCTTCTTTTTTGGCTCGGAGTACACTGTGAGTGTTTATGCTTTAGTATCCTTGCATGTGTGTAAGTGACTGCCATGATAGCATGCTTGCCATGAGGCTAACTGCTTAAAGGATTAATTGCTTGAATGCCTGTGGGTGAAGGTTTGATTGCCTGAATTGGAACAACTCGATGATTGTGAGTTTTAAGCCCACTTGAAGTGGCAAAATCATGTTTTCTAAGCCCACTTGAGGGTGGCAAATCCACAGCTTAGCCTACTTGTGAGTAGCACCTTCAAACCATTTTCGAAAAATAAACATGAGTTATTTTGTTCCAATCCACGTGATTGAGTCTATACTTGTATGTTGTGCGCATCACATAGTAAGCTAGCTAATAAACCGGAATAAGAACGCATGTGTTTTCAAAAACAACATATCTTCTTAGTAGAGGCCGATCCTTTGATCGGGCGAGCGGGGGTGCTCATTTCATGACCTTCCTCCGTCGTACCTAAGTTCTCGAGCCGAGGCAACTTTGGTGATGACAGACACGTGGCCTTCGGCACGAGTCAGGGTTTCCTAAATTTCCCAAAATAAAATATTTAGGTGGTGACTCTAAAATCTGGCAAAGTAGTCCACGTTTGGCACTTCTTGATTAAAATCGATTTCCCAAAACAATTTCCCGGATTTAGACTTTTTGGTGATTTATCAGTCTTACATTGCACTTTGTGAGATTAGATTCAGAACCGTGACAGGAGTCCGAACTGTAGTAGCTAAGAACAACGATTCGCGCCGTCGCACGCGGAGCGGAGTTCGGGCGGTCTATAGTTTCTAGCGACTCTGCTGGGGATTTAGAGAACTTGACTCGAACTCATGATATGTTGTTTTGATTACACTTATGTGTCTCTTTGCATTACATTTGCATTGGTGCACCTAGGACACCGTGTTTGCTGTATGCTATTCCTGAACGGTTTGCCGGAGGCTTACTTGGAACAGCGTGCCATAAGGCTGACCGGTTACGGGCTCTGCCACGACGGGAACACAAACCTCGGTTGTTACCAAGGCACACTTTTTGACCATTCGACCTAGTGCATATCGGAATCCATAGTGACCATTCCAAACTAGGACAGGTTGCTTACCCGATGGTAGGTTGTTTGAAACCGCTACGTGCGTAGTGAAACCCTAGCTCCTGACAAAATAGGACAGGGAAACCCTGCCCCTCCATAAGGTTGGCTCTTACTTGCTTGCTATGTGCTTTTAGAGTGTGTCTCTACAGGAATGCATGTATCAGTTTGCAAGTCTGAGTATCGGCCTGAGGGTATCAGTTTACAAGAAGAATTTTGGGCAGAATTTAGTAAAGAGTGCAGTCATTCAGTTATGCTCATATCTGTTTTAGTGAAATCGGGCTGAGATGCTACTTGTTTTCTCTTTTGCGAGGTAGTCCTGGAAGCATAGCTTCAGAAGGCTCCAATCTCCCCCGGTTGCATTGGACCTGTGTTGATAGACTTTGTCAGGTCAGAGATTCACTTCAAGGGAAACTAGTGTTCCGTCGCTGAGGCAAGGCAAAGAAAGGCCAGTCAGGGCTCACCGGTTCATCTGATCCGTCAGTCACCAATCGAATCACCTTTGTTCAAACTCAGCAGACCATGATGGCACAGAGTTCGGAAGAAGTTGTGCCCATAATAGCGGCATTAAACCAGGGAATCGCCATACAGGGTGAGACCGATGCCGAAATGCAATGCCCATCTGGGGCACCCATCCCACATCCAGTCTCAGAACCCCAATCATCTCAAACCCGTGAGCCCACTACTTCTGAGCTGATGAGAATGATTGAAGATCTTTAGAGAACAGTAGCGGATTTAGCCTTTGGAGTTTTGGCTCCGTCATCAACCACATCGCCTACCAGGGATTTCACGCCAAAAGGCTCCCAATCTTGGGACAGGCTGCATTAGAAGAATGCCAATCTCTTAGCAAAGTGGAGGCCAGTGATAAAAACAAGGTTGGGGCAGACATTGGACCTCATAAACACCTCCAGTGGGCTGTTGAGGCTTGAAAGCCGAGGGGCTAAACAACCAGCAAGTGATTGTAGTTATTACGAAGACTGTGGATGATACTTTCACCACTCAATTTGGGGACAGTTTGAATCAAGGGGCAAACCGGGGGAAGGGCTGTCATACCAGAAACGTTCCTTTAAGCTCCAATCCTGCACTCGGAAGAGATCAGCAAACCAAGTCAGCACCTGCTGACCCCTTTGCTAGTGCATCTAGCAAAAATCCACAAACCTCGAAATACTAACCCCGAGGTCGAAGGGTCTTCCATGCCCTCTATATGCCTTTGTCCAAAGCTTTCCAAATCCTTGTTGGACAAGTCTATCTCAAACCCCTTGAGCCTCGGCCTCTCCTGAATCTCCTTCCAACTAAGGATGATGCTGCCCAGTATTGTGCCTTTCATCAACAAACCGGTCATGGCACTGATAGTTGCTTTCGTCTTCGCCACGAAGTACAAGATTTGATTGACAACGAGGTCATTGTCGCGCCCGGTCCTACAAAGTCGATTGGTACTGGATCGATGAGCTTGGGGGATAATGTGATATGATCAGGGGGATGAACCACTGCGGATGGCACCCCATTTATTCCAGATGTGACGGATGGCCCTCACTGTTTTGAGCATTATGCAAATGCTAGTTTTTGTACTTTCTGACTTGGGTATTGTGTCAGTCCTGTTGTTTTGTTTTGATTCAGTCTTTTTGAACTGAGTCGATCGGGTCTGTCTTATTATATCGAATCAATCCTGTTGTGTAGGAGTCGGGTGATTCTGGGGGTGTTACCTCGGACATCACTATCTTGTTTTGTGTTTGTCTTTTTGCTTTCTTTTGAGTCTGTTTCTACCAGTGAGCCAGTTGTGTCAGAAGATCTGAATGAAACAGCAGTGATTTTCATGCTTTTGTGTTTGTTTCTGCCTTGAGCCAGTTGTGCCAGCAAGTTTGAATGAAACGACAGTGCTTTTCACCTACATTTCTGCTCCTTGAAATCATTGCATTGACCGAAGTTTTTCAAAACTTTTCAAACATCGTGATGAAAACAAAGAGGGAGAATTCCTTTGGATTTGCAAAAATTTGATCAAGTGAGAGAAAGAGAGGCGTGCTAAGCCCTTAACGAATGAGATCATGCTTGTTAATGTGAGTACTGAGAAGGATCCTGGCTTGATCTGGATTGGTTCTACACTGTCTTCACGAGCGATTAGTCGCTTTCTTAAAAGATTTCAAAAAATGTTTTGCGTGGTCCTACGACGACCTGTGTGGAATCGCTCTTGAGATTGTGCAGCATAGGATCGCTCTCAGCCTCGAGACTTGACCCCTTTTGCTTTCAAACCATGAACTTGGACGCAGAATGTTCAACGGTCAACCACAATGTGAGGCTGGTATGGCATGATCAGAAGCAACCCTTGAACTAGGGGCAAGTAGATTAGATGTTATCAAAGGAGGCCCGCCGGGCCAGATCAGAAGCAACCCTTGAACTAGGGGCAAACAATGTTAGATGTGCTCGAAGAGTCAACAATTGGGACATTGCTCAAGCCCATGAAGATTGGCCAGAAAGCCAAATCCCGAAATCTGAAAGAAGAAAATTCTGTAGAAGGACAATCGAGTTCCTATTCGCAACACTAGGGGCAACTACAACCCCTATTGGATGGACTTCTACATCATCAGCAAACAACAGCCATTCTCCTGGATTCAGATGGCTTCGAGATCTCAAACTGATCAACATGGACAAAGCTACACTTTTGCCCTTGAGAGGGTCGCTGGGCCGAAAACTCAGAATGGCGACCCAGGCAAAAGTTAGAGCAAGGAAAAGAAGAAAAGAAAAGAAATGAAGAAAAAGAAAAATGAACAAAATGAACAAAAATGAAAAGTAAAGAACAAAGATGAAAAGAAGAAAAGAAGAAATGAAAAGAAAAGAAAAACAGAGCTCGCAAGGTTGAAAACCCGGAAGGGCGGCCTTGGCAAAAGTTAGAGCATAAAAGGAGAGGTTAATACCCAAGTATACCCTAACCCCGAACTACGTAAGGCTTGATTCCCATCTTTGGGATACGTGGGTGTAGACCCCCCATTTTTGATCGTCCTCAAGACTTGGACATCACCGTTTGAACACTCGGTGATCATCCATGTTCGTGTTCGTCCTGAGTTCTCGGAGGTCTCGGCTACGCACCTTGCCTCAAGACCTCTCGACTCGACTGTTTTGTGTTTGGTTTTGCACCAAACACTTGTGTGTTGCTTTTGAGGGGCAGGGAATGGCTTGTTGGCCATCCCCACACCTCACCGGCCATGGCTTGAGGCCACCGGCCATTGTTTTGTTGCCATCGGCCAAATGTTTGGCCGGTCGGCACTCTTTGTGGTCGGTCGACCATTTATTTGGTCAATTTGTCATTTTTGGCTGGCCGACCACTGTGAATCTGCTTTTGGCAGATATTTTGTGCCAGCTGTGACAGCTGGCACCCACTTTGCACCCCCTCCATACACGTGTATGGAGGGATTTCACTCTTGCTTAGCTTGTTTTGTAAGCTTTGCAAGAGTGAATCTCTATAAAGGAGGCCTTCTCCTCCCTCCTCAAGGGTTACAAAAAAGTTCCAGAGGTCTGGATTAGGGTCATAAATAGTGTATCTATCTATCTCTATTTTCTCCCTCTCTTTTGCTCTTTGTGTGTGTTTAAAGGGGTTTTGTTCTTAGTTTTGCACTAGGACACCTAGTTCTACACCTTACCTTGGTTGCTAAGGAGCCAAAGGGCTATTCTTGAAGGTTTTGAGCTGGTTTAGATCTAAGGAAGGCTGCTGGAGCATTGTTCTTGAAGAGGTCTACAAGGGTAAGAACTTTCCCTTTAAATACCCCCTTTTTGCATAGGCTTTTAGCCATCCTTGAACCTGTTTTTAAGCTTAACTTATAACATATAAAATTTCTAATTTTAAGTGCTTAAAATAGTTGTTTAAGGTTGCTTTGGTGTTTGGGGTTGTTTGACCCCTCTTAGGCCTTGCTTGGCCCTATTTTTGTGCTATTTTGGTGAGCTCCGGGACCACCTTGTCTTGGCCTCCTCACCACTGAAATCCAGAGGGATTTCAGTGGTGGGGACGGTGCTTTAAGGTCCTAAGAAGGAGAGGGCCATCCCCTCTCCTTGTTGCCTTCAATATGTGCCATTTTAGCCTCATGTGTGAGCACCATTGTTGAGATTATGTTGGCCATGTCTTAGCTAGTATTTGTGCTTATTTTGTCATGATATAGCACTATTTTTAATTGGTTTAGACACACCATGCTTGCTTTGCATACTTGTCTTGTAATGCCATGAATTTGCCTTAACATATACTTAGCATTTAGACTACTATGCTTATTTGTTTTGGCCAAGCTTTATGAAGCTTTTGTGCATGTATTAGTGTGCCTAAGGTCTGATTGTGGTTGCTTTGGTCATGCTTGGCATGCTTTGCATAGCCATCTTGCATTTTGACTTGTTAACCTTGAGTGTGTGATGTCATGAGCATGCTTTGCTTGAGCTATTTCAGTGGTTTGGCACCACTTACCATGTCATTTCAGTCCATTTAGCATGCTTGTATGCTTGCATTTGATGTTACTTTAAAGCCTTAAAGAGTTTGTGTTTCATGCTCCATGAAAGTGTCATTGCGCATGCCATCATGTTTAGGCCTCTAGGATGCCATGTCAATGCGTTTTTGGCTTTGTTTTAACATGCTAAAACTCTGATTTTGGTTGTTCAAATCATGCCATGTTTGGTTTTGCTAAGTGTAGTTCAATACCTCTTTGGCGAGCCTTAGGTTTTGGACATAATTGCATGCTTTGCTTGTCTTGTTTAGTTGGTTTGGCACCATCCTTAAAATGATTTTCAGAGTTTGATATGCATATCGTTTGTCCATATTTGTTTCCTTTTAAGTGTGCTTAAAAGTTGCTTCTTTATGCTTAAATGTTGGACCATATGTGCATGCATGTTTGTATGTGTTTTGGCCCTCATTTCCATAGCATTTGGCCGCTGTTTTGGGCTTGTTAGAGAGCTGACCAAACTAGTTTAAGACCATCCTTTGCATATTGTTGCATGCTCGCCTTGTGTGTTGTTGCATACTTGACCTATCGCATGTGTTGCATGCTTGAATCACATCGCATTTGGCATGCATTCTTCCTTTTTGTCTTGGTTGCTTAACATGTTATGTGTCTTGCATGTGGCATTGCATCTTGCATGCTTGTTAGCTTGCATATGTTGTTACATGCCTTGTATGCTTGTTTGCTTAGGTTGTGTGCATAGTGCACATTACTTGCTTGCATGCTCATATTGTACACTTAGCTCACATGCCTAGGTTGCATTTTGCATGCATGTCTTGCCTCTTGAAATCACCATGATAGAGGTTGGGCCTTATGTGTTTGTTTGATTTTGCATTACATTTGAAATCCAAATGCACAACTTGACTCATTTGGCTATCACACATTGAAATGCGCGATTGGTGGCCCGAGGGTCGAGTACCATACCCCTTTGAGTCATAAACACGATAAGGGGTGTGGTGATGCAAACATTGCTTTGAAATGCATCGCCATGCCCTGTTTTGCCCTCTGCTGCTGTCAAAACAGGTTTCTGGAGGAAGACATGGCCGGTTGGCCATCTCCAGTGCCGGCCGGCTATCCATTGTTGGCCGATGGCTTCATTGGTGGTCGATGATCACTTCCCTGTGGCTGGTGACAATCCCTTACGGCCGGTTGCATCCCACAGTGTTCAGAGAGTGTTCCTTGGGACTTGGGAAGTTCTCAGAGATGCCAAGTAGTGTAAACAGAGGCAGCTTGTGCATGGCGGTGGATTTCCGAGCGAAGCCAATCTGAGCATGCGTGCATGCCTCTTCCCGAGGCCTTTTACTACTTTCAATGGCTTAATTGATTCGTTAATTAGTTAAGTGCTGTATAAATTACTTAATTAGCTTGATTAGTTGATTAATTTGTATTATTCATTCGGTCTCTCCGAGAGAGAGCATAACTGTGTAATAAGTGTGGGTGCGTGTGTGCATGTCTTCCAACCTCCACTTCTTTCTCCTTTTTACTTACCTGCTTTTGATGGCTAGTATTAGGGCATATTTAATTTAGCATCCTTATGCTATGTATGCGTGCATCCATTCATTTGTATTGCATGCACCGGGCTCGGCGCATCATGCTAACTGCATAGTATTTCAAATCTAACTTGAATACGTGTTATTTGTTGCATTCCACATGCCATCCTAGGATTAGCCGAGCCTATTCTAGTTGCATTTTGTATGCGATGCATTAGCCACTTAACATGGACTTGGATCATACATTGATTGCTAACAAGTTATTTGTTTTGGCTCGGAGTACTCGGTAAGCTTTTTTTGCTTTAGCATCTTGCATGAGTGTGAATGTTAACATGACAGCATGCTTACCATGTGGCTATATGCTTATGTGATGTAAACTGCCTGAATGCCTGTGGGTGAAGGTTGGATTGTTTGAGTTGGAACGACTCATTGAAATCCGTGTTTTAGCCTACTCGCGAGTAGCAAATTTCAAACCATTTTCCAAACAAGCGGATATGCAATGCTTTGTTCCAAATTAGGCGATCTAGTCTATACTTTTGTGTTGTGCGCATCACATAGTAAGATTAGCTAATTAACCGGAATAAGAATGCAAAATGTTTTCAAAACTAGATATCATGGTTAGTAGAGGCCGATCTTTGATCGGGCGAGCGGGGGTGCTCATAGCTGACCTTCCCCAATCGTACCCAAGTTCCCGAGCCGAGGCAACTTTGGTGACGACGGACACATGGCCTTAGGCACCGAGTCAGGGTTTCCTAAATTTCCCCAAAAATAAAACATTTAGGTGGCGACTCTGTATCTGGGAAAGCAGTCCATGTTTGGCACTTCTTTCAAAAAAATCTGTTTTCAAAAAAACGATTTGCCAGATTTGGACTCTTTGATGATTCATCGGTCTTGCATTGCACTCTACGAGATTAGATACAGGACCGTGACATTGAGTCTTGCACTGTAGTGAGCCCAAATGAACAGAACGGGGGATCCCCCCCAGGACGTTCGGGGACGTCTACAGTGGGCAACTTCATTTTGAAGTCTATACATAAACACTTCCAATTCAACTGTCTTGTCCATGAGATTGAACGGGTCATCTTTATCATTTCTGTATCCAAGAGTTCGGTTGTGATCTTCACTATGAGAACTGGTTACAGTGTGCTGCGGTGCTATTCAAACAAGGGGTAACTTTCCGTTGCCATACAGTGCATTGTGGTGCCGTTCAGACTAGGGGCAACTTTCAGTTGCCATGTAGTGCTATTCAGACAAGGGGCAATTTTCCATTGTTTTGGGTCCGAGGTCGTGTATCTCAAGAGTAGATTCGGTGTTGGTCGAGCAATGGCCATTTGTAAAAAACAGTTTTGATGATTTTTAATGAAGCTGACTAATTTGCTCGAAAATTATTCTAATTTTTCCAAAACTGGAACATTTCCTGGACCCAAAAAAGGAAAATTTTAAGTGGTCATAGCCTGACTTGCATGATTTCAAATCAGAAAATCGAATAAGTGTGTTAATCTAACTCTCATGTTACTCAAAATTGTTTTAGTAGAAAGCCAAATCAAAAAATGGTCGAAATGATGAACTAGGGGCACAGTTGAGTCAGGCTTCTTGTCTTTTCCCCGTTGTCAATGCATTTGCCAGAAAGGGCACCATACTTGTTGGAAAGGGCACCATATTCGCCAGAAAGGGCATAGCTGAAGCTAGCAGCAAAGGGCCGAAAGCTTTCTCATCCTCCAAGCAGCGAGGTATCAAGCCAAGTGCGAAGCACGAATTGGAAATGGAGTGGGATATTCAGTTCCCTCATCTGGATGATCAAATCAAAAATTGGCGTCTGACCCAGAATGGGGACGTAGAAAATGCAATTTGTGAGGCCAATCAATTGTATACCTTGCCAGTGAGACGTGCCAACTCATTTTCGGTCAAGCTATGCCAAGGTCATTGTCAACCGATCTCGATTGCGGATCTGCTGCACATCTAGCCGCATCACAACCCGCTCTCTAGGAGAAGCTCACTGTTCTGAGCAAAAGAAGAAGAATGTAGCAGAATGCTAGGGGCACGAGCCCATAACTTCCTGTTTATCCATCAACCACCCATGGGAGGGATAAAAAAAATAAGAGAGATTGAAGAATAGAGAGATGTGCGCTGAGAGAAAATGTGAGAAAAGGGCTTTTTCAGAAAAATAGAGATTGAGTGCCAGAGTGATGTGAGAATCAAAAATGAGAAAGGGTGGGAAACAATACCCGAAGAAACAGTCTCCCTGTGCGCATTTGAGTCTTGTGTTTTGTTGTGTTTTTGTTTGTCTCGATTCTTGTTTTGAGTCGTTTTGAGTGTCAATAGATGTGTTTAGGTTGTTTATCTTTTGTTTTCCTTTGTTGAGTCGTTTTGGCTGTGGTAAGTCGTAGGCTCAATACCCGGTTGAAAAACTCATTTCTCATTTCAAATCGTTTTGTGCTCAGAGTGCTATGCCATTCTCCACATTTGTACAAAACAGATTCCTTTCTTTCATGAACTGCAGGGTTCAACCCAGGTTATGTGAGAGCAGTAAAAAAAGGACCTATCTGAAGCTATCTAGGTTCCAGACTGCAAAGCAAAAGAAAATAGGAAAAATTTTGAGCATCTAAGTGTGTTTCACCTTCAGAAAATTCTGAGATTGTATTCCGGATGTACCTGTAACATGCCCGCGGGGGACCTCGCTACAGTTCGGACTCGATTTGTTGTCACGGTTCTAAATCTGAACCAAAGAGTCCAAATCCGGCAAATCGTTTTGAGAAACAGATTTTTGAAAGAAGTGCCAAACATGGACTGCTTCGCCAGATACAGAGTCGCCACCTAAATATTTTTTTATGGGGGGATTTAGGAAACCCTGACTCGGTGCCAAAGGCCACGTGTCCGTCATCACCAAAGTTGCCTCGGCTCGGGAACTTGGGTACGATTGGGGAAGGTCAGCTATGAGCACCCCCTCTCGCCCGATCCGAAGATCGGCCTCTACTAACCGTGATATCTTGTTTTGAAAACATTATACGCTCTTGTTCCGGTTATTAGCCTAGAATTACTATGTTATGCGCGCAGCAAACAAGTATAGACCGAATCGCCCAAATTGGAACAAAACATTTCAGGTTTGCTTTGAAAGTGATTTGCTACTCGCAAGTAGGCTAAAATGCAGATTTTGCTACCCTCGAGTGGGCTTTTTGGAAAAGATGGTTTTGCCACTATCTAGTGGGCTTAAAACTCTCAGTTTTAATGCATTATTCCAATTTAGGTAATTTGACCCACCCATAGGCATTCAAGCAGTTATATCACATAAGCAGCTAGCCTCATGGTATTTATGCTATCATGGCAACATTCACACACATGTGAGGATGCTAAAGCGAAAGGACTTACAGAGTACTCCAAGCCAAAACAAAAACCAGTTAGTAATCATATGCATGATCCTAGTTCATGTTAAGGTGGCTAATGCAACGCATGCCTGATGCCACTACAATAGGCTCGACTATCCTAAAGATGGCATGTGAAATGCTGCAATTAACAAGTACTCAACTTGGAATTTGAAATACAAGTGCAGTTAGCATGATGTACCGAGCCCGGTGCATGTAAAACAAATGTATGGATGCACGCATGCGTAGCATAAGGTATGCTAATTTAAATATGTCCTAATACTAACCATTGAAAGCAGGTAAGTAAAAGGGAGAAAGAAGTGGGGGTTGGAAGACATACACACTCACACACACTTATTACAAATACGCCCTCACTCAGAGGGACCAAAAGAATAATACAATCCAAATAATGAATTACTCATCTTAGCTAATTAATCACTACATGCCCTCTAATTTAAACAGATTAAATGCAGAATAGAGATGGCAGCCCTGCCTCGGGATGCGTGAATGATGCATGCTCGATCCATCTTGCCCGGAAACCCATAGCCATGGCACCACTGCCTCTATTTTCACTGCCTTGCTTCTCTGAAAACTGCCAAGTCCCAGGGTATCTTTAATGAGCACTGCAGGACACCATCGGCTAAGTGAAATGACCACCGGCCATGGTAAAATTCCATCGGCTGCTGATGAAGTTATCGGCCGTTCACCAATGGCCGGTCGGCACTAAATGTTGCCGGTCGGCAAAAACTTCCTGCAGGAAACAATTTTGACAGCAACAGAGGACAGGTAGTGCATGGCATAGAATTTTAAGCACATGTAAGCATGGTCATGTTCCCTATCATGTATTGAACTCAGGGGAGCATGAATTGTGCATGATAGCCTAAGGGACCAAACTTATCATTTAATGTAAAATGCATGCAACACACAAATGAGGACCAAGACCCTATCATGTCAAAGTCAAGGGCCTCGGCGACCGAGAGTTGAGATGTGTTACATCACTTGTAGTATGAACACGTCTCAACCCTCACGCTAGGTTTGACACCCCAAACCAAGCAATGCAATGTATGTTATGCAAACATGGCTCGAAAATGCTACAAGAGGCTAAGATGCAAAACATGTCAAATGTGATGCAACCTATCATGTTAAGTATACAATGCTCCTAACATGCAATGCTACAATGCAACTCATCATGCAATGCTAATATGGTACAATGCAAGCATGCAATTAGAGGCAACAAGTCAAGCATACAACCATGTCCAAGAAGGGACTTAGACTGAAATGGGAGGTCTCCAAACACCCCCAAAACAGTGACCAAAAGTGCCTCAAGTTATGGACAAAATGCATTACAAACATGCAAGTCAAGAGGGGGGCCCAAAGCTAAGGCACAACAAAGGGCATTCTACTACCACTAACCCAAACAAGCATGGCATGAACTATACAACCAAAAACAGAATTTCAGCATGCAAAATGAGCTCTAAAACTCACACACATGGCATACACAATGCACATTTCAAGGCATGAAATCACGACACTTCCAAGCATTAAAAGAGACACAAAGGACAATGTAAGGCCACATTATATGGACTGAAACATGATATCAAATGATGCCAAATGGTGATAATAAGCTTATGCTAAGCATGTTGGTGACCCACACAATCAAGTTCACAATCCAAAAAAAACTAAGAGACTATACCAAACATGGCAAACATGACAAAGACAACTAGGATCAGACCTTAAACATTGCAAAATATGACTAAGACCTTCTTGGAACCAAGCCAAAATCATGCTAAAATGTCATCTCATAACATGATGCATATTAGGCCAAAACAAGGGATTACAAGGCAAGCATATGATGCATGAAATGGACCATCAAACCAACCAAAAACAGAGGCATAACACAACCAAATATCCCCAAAAAAACTCTGAAATGGAGCCAAAAATAACTAAGCATGCATGCTACCTTTATGAGCCAAAAGTAAGAACAAATGAGACACAAAGGGAGAGGGGTGTCCCTCCCCTATACAAGACCCCAAAATCACTTCATCACCACTGAAAATCCACTGGATTTCAGTGGTGAGAAGACTAACACAACAAAGTAAACAAAGCTTAAAGAAAAGGCACCAAAATAGGCCAAAAGAGGCCTAAGGAGGGGAGTTCGACCCTCAATGCCAAAACACCCTTAATGAAAGATGTTAAGCATGAAAATAAAAGACTTTTTTATGTTACACACAAAGCTTAAATCAGCATGCAAGACAGGTAGAAAACTAGTGCAAGATTGGGGAAACTAAAGCAAATGTCTCACCCTTGAAGAACAGATGATCCAGCCACCCTCTACTGATCAAAATCAGTCCAAAACCTCAACAAACAGCCCTCAATGCCTCTCAATCTCGGAGCAAGGTGTAATGGTGTGTGTTAGTGCAAAAGTAAGGTTAAAATGCACTTTTAGGCTTCCAAACACACCCTAAGGATGAGAGAGAGGGAGATATAGAGAGAGAGGATGATATATCATATGTATAGATATAGAAGCTCTGGTTTTTTGGTTCAAAAGCTCTAACCCTTAACAAAGGGAGAGGATGGGTGCTTAAATAGGCAAAGGCCAAAGTTCTAGGCTTCTCCAAGAAGCTAGATGAAAGGGGCAAAGGGTGCAAAGGGCTCTTGGCTTCTTGGAGAAGCTAAGACAGCTGGCCAAGCTTCCCCAAGAAGCTTGGCCAAAGGGTGCAAGCTTCTAGAAGGAAAGGGGGTTCAAAGGTTCAAACCAGCCAAAAACTGCACGCGGAGGAGTGATGGTGCATTCCAGCTGGCACAGCTGGCATGCACCATGCCTCAAGGGTGCAAAGGAGTCACACCGGCCAGCAAAAGAGGTCATCGGCAAAATAAAGTGTCAGTCTGCCAAATATAGTGCCGACCGGCCATTGGTTTTAAGAAACCATGGCCGGTGGCACCCATAAACAGCCGGTGATGCTAGGGGAACGCCGGTGGGATGTGGGATGGCCAACAAGCCATTCCCTGCCCTTCAAGGCAAAAACACAAGTTGTTTGTGAAAAAAACATGGAACAGTCGAGTCGAGAGATCCTGAGGCAAGGCGCCCAGCCAAGACCTTCGGGAACTCAAGACGAACACAAACAAAGAGGATCACCGAGTGTTCAAGCGGTGACGTCCAAGCCTAGAGGACGGTCAAAAATGGGGTGTCTACAGTACCTTGACAGGCCTTGTCAATGCTCCGAAGTATGAGTGTGCCTCTACCTCAAGCTCAAGATCAAGTTTGCTTCAAGCCAGAATTGTGATCAGAAGTGCTCTCCCTGAGTATCATTCCCTGCCAGGGGCATCTCGGCTGTGTTTGCAATGAGTTCCTAGGAGATCAACTGCGACGGTGGAAACTAGAGTTCGAATGGCTGTTGCCTAGAACACAAAGGTTCGGGATTTCTGAGACTAAAGTCTGGTTTAAATACCCAGGGGTGTATCCCCGGCTTGAAATCTGTATGGAAGCCCCATAGGTTGAGATAGCATGTATGCACCTCAATTCTGGATACTGAACCAACCCAGTCTGTCACCCTGTTGGAGAATAGGAAAAGTTGTGAATATGGTTAGGAAGAAAGGCGGCATCCAAAGTGTTCTACGTGAAGAATCCTGGTCAGCATATCAGAACCTTTGTACTGTGAGTTCAAGGTAAGAGTTCGAAGAATGCAAGGTAAGAGTTCGAGGAACACAAGGGGAAATCCCCATCAGAGTAGAGCGGTTCATCGCCACTCACCCCATGAGGCGCTTTCTAAAGCGCCGCTTTGTTTATTTATTGCATTCCCTAGACATCATGCTCTACATTGCTTGTAACATGTATCATATCATCACACATATTGCATAAATGCATTTTGCACTATACTTATTCTTGTTGTCGCATAGAATATACACGTTACATTGGATGTACGTCGTTGATCCTTTCGCATAGAGTATGTACATTGCATGGAGCACTTTTTTTTAACCTTGCTTGCATAGAATGTGCACTTCTCACCCTGGCATGAAATGCACATCTTAATGTTGCATGGAGCATACATTTCTTGCACTTACATTGTTATGCACTCTTCACATGCGTTGTCACGCACGTTCCACTTGCATTGTTATGCACCCTTCCACCCGCATTGTTACGCACTCTTCACATGCGTTGTTATGCACGTTCCACTTGCATTGTTATGCACCCTTCCACTTGCATTGTTATGCACTCTTCACATGCATTGTAACACACGTTCCACTTGCATCGTTGTGCACCCTCCCACCCGCATTGTTATGCACTCTTCACATGCGTTGTCACGCACGTTCCACCTGCATTGTTATGCACTCCTCCACCCACATTGTTATGTACTCTTCACATGCGTTGTCACTCACGTTCCACTTGCATTGTTATACACCCTTCCACCCGCATTGTTATGCACTCTTCACATGCGTTGTCATGCACGTTACTTGCATTGTTATGCACACATTACTTGCATTGTTATGCACCCTCATTACTTGCATTGTCACGCACGTTACTTGCATTGTTATGCGCCTCTCCACTTGCGTTGTCACGCGTGTTCTACTTGCATTGTTATGCACCATGTCACTAGCATTATTATGCACTTTTCACTTGCATTGTTATGCACCTTTTCATTTGCATTGTATATGCACGCGTTCGTCTCGTATTGGAATTGTATCTTAATACAACATTGAACATGTGCTTCTACTATATTGTACCTGTTGAGTTTCTTTCTTATGCAGGCATGATATTGTATGTACGGTTCATTTGAAGCTGATGCAAACAGACGATATTGTATGTACGGTTCATTCAGAGGAATTCCAGGCAAGACCTTTCCTATCCTCTGAGTTTGTTTTGTTTCGGTTAGAAACAACCGGGTGTGCTCGGTGTTTACGCTTTACCCTTGTTAGAAGCATCAGGACGCACTCCGATGTTTATGCAACTCTTCGGTGCTTGCACTGCTTGCCTTTTCCCTCTCTCGCGTGTGATACGCTGAGAGGTGTACCTTCCCTCTCTCGCGTATGACACGCCGAGAGGTGCACTTTCCCTCTCTCGCGTGTGATACGCAGAGAGGTGTACCTTTTCCCTCTCTCGCGTGTGATACGCCGAGAGGTGTACTTTCCTTCTCTCACGTGTGATACGCTGAGAGGTGTACTTTCCCTCTCTCGCGGGTGATACGCTGAGAGGTGTACCTTTCCCTCTCTCGCGCGTGATACGCTGAGAGGTGTACCTTCCCTTTCTCGCGCGTGATACTCTGAGAGGTGTACCTTTCCTCTCTCGCGTGTGATACGCTGAGAGGTGTACCTTTTCCTCTCTCGCGTGTGACATGCTGAGAGGTGTACTTTTTCCTCTCTTGCGTGTGATACGCTGAGAGATGTTGTGTTTGGGACTCCGGGTGCTCTCATTAGTCGCTTTTAGCCTTCTCCGCGTGAGACGCAGTGAGAACTGTATAATTTTGTTACATCCTTTCTACATGAGATGTAGTTTGGTTCGTGTTTACTTGCTCGCATATCATTCGCTTAAAATGTCGCATTTATTTTGCATAATTCCTTCATCATAGCTCTCTTTGCATGGTCATGAGTTATCTTCGGCATCGTACATGTCATTTGCATCTTGCCCGTGCCTGCAGGTGCATCTCTTTGTTATCTTGCCTGTTTGTCTAAGTATTCGGCCTTGTCAAAAATGGGTCGTCTTTGGGCTTTGACATTCACTCCCGTCACTGCTTGACTTTTGAGTTCTGTCAAAGAGCGTCAATTGTAGACACCCCATTTTTGATCGACCTTAAGACTCAGACGTCATCATTTGAGCACGTGGTGATTGCGCATGTTTGTGCTCGTTTCGAGTTTCTGCGGTTTTCGGCTGAGTGCCTTGCCTCCGGGCCTCTGAACTCTTTGTGTTTTGGCTCGGTTTGTGGACCAAACCTTGTTTTCCCTTGCTTGGAGGGAGAGAGAGGTCTGTACACCACCTTTTGTGGTTGTAGACCACTTTTTGTTGTCGTAGACCACTTTTCCCTCTTGTAGGCTAGTTTCTGGTTTCCGGAGCCTTCGGCTGAGCACATGGTCTTGCTTGCTCTTTGGTTTGGTTTTGAAGCAAACTTTGTTTTCCCTTTCCTGAAGGGAGAGAGAGGTCTTGTAGACCACTTTTTTGTGGTCGTAGACCACTTTTCCCCCTTGGAGACTAGGTCCGGTTTCCGGAGCCTTCGACCGCGCGCCTTGTCTCAGTATCGCTTACCGTTCTCCTCTCGGCTTGGTTTTTGGACCATGCCTTGCCGCCTTGGTCTAGAGGGACACAGAGGTCTTGGAGACCACTTTTCCCTCATAGACCACTTTTGGTGCCCGTAGAATAGTTTTCGAGGCTTCGGACTGCGCGCCTCGACCCCCGGACACTTGTCTTGCATCCCTTTTGGTTGGGTTTTGGCACTGTATGAGAGGGTTCAAGAACGTAGTTAGAAAATTCGAAGATCTTCGAAGATCCTTGAAGAACAACTTCAAAGTCTCTAGAAAATGATGAGAGGCTTAGATTCTTCAATAGTCTCAACTCAAGAACACAAGAGCAAAGGAGATGATGAAGATAAGAGATTGGGTGAAGAAGAAGGCAAAATGGCTAGAAAGAGAATAATGGCAAGGCTCTCCCATGGATCTCCACTTTCACTCTCAAGGTTGATAATGGAGAAGGGAAATTAGTTCTTTCCCAAGAGTTAAATCTCCAAAATCCATCCCTTGCTTGTAAAGCTATGGGTGGGTGCTATTTATAGGCACCTCATAATGTAGGATGGAGCCCATGTGAAAGGCACATGGGGAATATTCTCTCTAACCACTTTGTCCGAGGAGGTGACCTCTCGAAGATGAGAGAAAAACCCCGAAGAGGAGATCAAACCCTCGGCGAATCCTTCTTCTTAGCCACACCTAACCAATGATCCCCAATCATCCCAAAGGGTCAAGGGTAGTCCCAGAGGACGTCCTTCCGAATAAGGGTCAGGGGTAGTTCAAGAGAACGCCCCGCCGCAAATATTGTCGAGTCTCAGGGACCCCCTAGATCGTGCCACCTCGACCCGGGTATAGGCTAGTTTAACCGAAGAGTGAATTTATCTCCACTCACCGTCCCGGGATCGGGTCCTTTGTTCGAACATTACGCCCATGGTTCTGGTGCGTATACCCTGAAAGCTCCGAGCTCGCAAGTGTTCTGGGACTCATTAACGGAGCGACTTTAGATTGCGTCTGAATCCGTTCGAAGCCAAGTGCTTCGGACTCTAGGTTCGTGGATCTGAACCCTTTCGAGTCCGAGTGCCTCGGATCTCTAGGCTTGCTTAATACCCTTTCGAGTCCGGGCCCGAGTAAGTCTCTAAGTTCGTGGATCCGACCCTTTCGAGTCCGAGTGCCTGGATCTCTAGGCTTGCTTAATACCCTTTCGAGTCCGGGCCCGAGTAAGTCTCTAAGTTCGTGGATCCGAACCCTTGCGAGTCCAACTGCCTCGGATCTCTAGGCTTGCTTAATACCCTTTCGAGTCTGGGCCCGAGTAAGTCTCTAGGTTCGTGGATCCAAACCCTTTCGAGGCTTAGAGCCATTCAGCCCGTTTGACGGCGATAAATCCGAGCCCACCAATCTTGGACTTGCGATAAATTCGGGCCCACTAATCTTGGGCTATTGGGCCTAAATAATTTACTGGGCTCAAATTAGCTCCTCTTACATTTGCCCCTTGCGTGTATGAGAAATTGTAGTTTTCTCGGACATGCATAATTTCACCTTGTCAGTCATGCTTCACATTACGTCTTGACGAATATTTGGTCTTTACAGAGTCCATGGATAAAGCCGAGGGCTCCCCGTAATTTACAGATAAAATTGACAAGTAATATTAAAATAAATAAATAAATAAATAACTTTCCCTTTTTTTTTTTTAAGTGAAACTTGAGTCTTCAATTCTTTTGAACAGCATACATATTCCCCAAATTCTTCAAAAACATCTAAAGATCCCTTTTCCTATCCTCAGAAAATAAATAAATAAACAAATGAAATAAAGCACCCATGGCACCCATTTTTTAATATTATTAAAATGGTAAGGCTAAACACTTTTATGGTTTGGAAAAAAAAAATGGCAGGCCTCTTTTATATATGTATATATAATATATATTATATTCAACATATCTGATAGAATATTCCATGCATCAAACCCATTTTTTTCATTCTTAACAAAAAAGAAATGATAAGGCTCATATCAACTTTCTCCTTGTTTGGCAAGTGAATGACTCAACAGCCGTTATATGTATAGATATATATGAAGGAATATATGAAGGAATATCCCAAACATAATGCCCTTCTTTTTCTATTTAAAGAAAAGGCCAAAACCCTATTCTTCACCAACTTTTTTGCCTCAGCCGCCGAAATCACCCACATTTCTTCTCTTAGCTTACTCTCTCTCTATATTGAGAGACCCAGTTCTTCATTTTCAAGAAGAACTTTGCTTCTATAATACTACTAGACGCCACTGTCGGGCTCTCTTTCTTTCTAGGTGTGCTTTTTCCTCTTTCTGAAATTCTGAAATTCCTCTTATTTTTCCTCACTCCAGTGCTCCAAAACTCTTCGAATACAAAGTCTGCCAAGCTCATTTTCTGTCCATTATTTGCAAGCAAACCGAGGCAAGACCCAGCCTACCATCTTCCTCAATGAAGCTCTGCTTCTGCAATACCAGAGACCACCCAGATTTCAACATTTTTTTTTCTTTAACAAATCAGAGGCTAATGTTATGCTCTCCTTCAACAAATCAGAGGCTCTATTTCTGCAATAACAGAGGCCGACACCAACTCCTTGCATCCACGACATCTTTTCTATTTATTTATTTATTTTCCTGTGCTTCATCTTCCTTACCTCACTATCAAAGGATTTTTTTTTTTTTTCAGTTCGCATGCAGTTCATTGTTGCAGTTGCAAACCCCGCCATTGTCGGTACTTCAACTCAGCCCAACAACACATCCCCTCAGAGCTCTGGGGGCATCTGATTTTGGTTTTACTCCGCCGAATAGCACCGCCACTGGTTCAAACGCGACAGAGCAGCGCTGTCCAACCTTCCTATCGTCGTGCAATACTCCGACGGCCCTTGCGAGAGCAGCTCCGACCCTGCCTTGCATACATGACTGCCTAGCTTTATTCTTCTTCAATCGGAGCCCGCGGCTGCCAAACCCAAAGGCCATCGTGCCTAGCTTGTTTTGTGACTACTGAAGGCCACCGACTCCTGCACATTGGCTGTGGCTACTCCAAGTGCTGCCGCCGATCTGCTTCAACTCCTATTGCTGCGGCTCCATTATAGCACAGGCATACTGGAGCTCGGTTTTTGCTCCCATAGCCGCTGAAATTCATCACTGCTTGTGTATCACTCGTTGTCTCAACCCTCTAAGCGCCGCTGTCGGCTTATGTAAGAACCAACCCCGGCGTTATCTTGCACGCGACCACCTCAACTCGCGTGGCTTGTGCGTCTCATGCCCAGCTCTTGCACTGTTGCTGTATTTGTCAACTGTAACTGAGCAGCGATGGCCACGCCGCCCACTCAACGCAGCGTCGGTCTGTCCATATCCATTCTCATCCATTGTCTGTGCTATCGCTAATATATTCTGGTTATCTTTACTGCTGATTTTACCAATCCGTGGCCTCTGTTCTGCTTCCTGTGTTGGTTTTGACTCAACCGTGCTCTTCCTCTGTTGGTGTAAATCTGTGGGTAATCACTTTTAATTTTTTTATTTTGGTGGAAGCTCTTGTATAGACCCACTTTTCTTCTTATTGTTTTGATGTACTTTTGTGCTTAAAAAAAAAACGAATCTATGCTCTGATACATTTTGAATTTGTGAACTCTAGCTTTCGCGAGCCACTACCGACAACATATTGCTCCTCTGTGACATCACTGCAACGACACTATGACACTAATTTCTCCACCTCACTATCGGTGTTTTACCATTATTGGCTTTCCTCTGCTGCAATCTATGTCGCTTGCCTGGCTGTACACCGTTGAACACGGTTGGCTTTGCTCTGCTGCAAGTTCATCACCGGCCTCAACTACTCCAGCACCGACCACACCCGTTGCCCACTCAACGCCGACGTGGGTGGTTGCCAACTTCTTTCCAACACCATTGTTGCCTCTGGCCTCAATTTGTCCAACGCCGATCACGCATGTTCGCCCACTCAACGCAGCATGTGTGGTCTTGCCCAGCCTAGCTCAGTCTTGTTGATTATAGTCTGTAGAACCTCTCTGATTTCAGCTTAAATTTCCAACATCGGCTTCGGACTTCACCCCCTCTAACGGTCCAAATTTGTGAGTATGAAATTCGGCTCCCTCTTCCTCTTGTATATATATAAATATATTTTTGTGGCAATGTAGAGAGCTCAAGCAATCTGATAAAAAAAAATCTGAATCTGAATATGGACTCAATTTTTGTGGCAATCCCAATGACGTTTTTTTTTTTTAGCCCAAGCACTGTGATTTTCGCCATATGGAAACATGCATTGGCACTTGAAACCTTATTGAGGGGCTTGGCTTGAACATAATTTGTTGAACTTTATCACTGAGAAAAGGCCGAATATAACTTGTTGACTAATATTTCAGCTCCATTTTTGACATGGAGAGAAAAAACCCTGGGCTTATGAATATGGACTTTAGAAAGGACATTCTTGTAATTTACATAACGATTCACTGAATCTTGAACCCATAATTCAAACTTTGTAGCTTTGCTGCTGATGTATATATATATATTTATCACTCCATGTTTGATAGTATTGAAAGGAGTAGAACAAACAAAATTTTTTGTTGTTGTTGTTGTTGCTCGATAAAACCTGAGGAAATGAGGCCCACATATTGTATATAAATCTTGTTGTTGAATGATTGATTGTCGTTTTGTTGATCTTGTGGATGCTTGGGAAATATATAGCTGACGCCAAAATTTTGTGTGACCGTTGTAACTTTACATTGACTTGAGAGGAACCGGCCTGGAGAGGCAAAACCTTGATTGTTGCATTTTCAAAAACTTGATCAGAGTAATGAAATTGTTGTAGCTTAATCATTATTATTTGTTGATGTTGCCCCATTCGGATAATGCCTGAATTAGGATATGAAATTGATATTGCTTATCTCATTTGTCGGCTTTGCTATTTCAGGCAAATGAATTCTTGATTCAAATCCACGACCTCGGGGCCCTTAGAACCTGCACTAATGAGAGCAAGGGCTGTTCCTCGGAAGTCCGAACAGAAGCAAGACTGTCCCTCGGGAGTCAAAAGTAGCACACACCCTACTTTGGCAAGAAAGATCCCTGAGGCTCGCATTGATGGAAGCGAGGTTTGTTCTTTGGAAGTCCAAATGGAAGCAAGGGTTGTCCCTCGGAAGTCTGGGTGGAAGCACATACTCTGCCTCAACAAGAAAGACCCTCGAAGCTTGCACTGATGGAAGTAAGGGCTCTTCTTCGAAAGTTCGAGTGGGAGCTCACACTCTGCTTCAACAAGAAAGACCCTCGAAGCTTGCACTGATGGAAGTAAGGGCTCTTCTTCAGAAGTTCGAGTGGGAGTATACACTCTGCTTCAACAAGAAAGACCCTTGAAGCTTGAACTGATAGAAGTAAGGGCTATTCTTCGGAAGTCGAAGTGGGAACACACACTCTGCTTCAATAAGAAAGACCCTCGAAGCTTGCACTGACGGAAGTAAGGGTTGTTCTTCGAAAGTCCGAATGGGAGCAACACTCTACTTTAGCAAGAAAGACCCTCGAAGCTTGCATTGAAGGAAGCAATGGCTGATGGAAACAAGGGCTATTCTTCGGAAGTCCGAGTGGGAACACACATTCTGCTTCAACAAGAAAGACCCTCGAAGCTTGCATTGATGGAAGTAAGGGCTATTCTTCGAAAGTCCGAGTGGGAGCACACACTCTACTTCAGCAAGAAAGACCCTCGAAGCTTGCATTGATAGAAGCCATGGCTGCTCTTCGGAGGTCCGAGTGGAAGTACACTTCTACTGTGTCAAGAAAACTCCCTTCAGGTTGGTAACTGAGTCTACTATTTCTTTTTCTTCTTTGAGGGGCAACAAAAATTGAAAACTGTTTCAAGCAACATAACACAATGAAGATATACACTGTAGAGAAAATAACTTCTAATGGAGATACATAATATGGAGGAAATAAATTTCTTCATAACATAAGAAAGATAGAACTTCATGGACAATACAGTAAATGCAAACTGTAAATGTCATAGATAGACTTCTTTTGTGGAATGTTGACATTTGCCCCTAGAGCTCCAAGGTCATTTGGAAAGCTTTCACCAGCTGCTCGGGCTGTGGTCATCATACACCATCATAGCCATGTCTTCTAAGATATCCTGGGGCCCTTGTTCTTTGAACTCTAGCTCATCTGCTTCGACTTTCTTTCTAAAGATCTTCTTAAGTGTCCGGCACTTTTCTGTAGGATGCCCTAGTGATCGGTGGAAAACACAATAATTAGGGCCCTCACGGTCGTTCTTCGGCAAAAGCTCTTTGATACGGGGCAACTTCAGTTCCCTATCTGCCACCCATTCTTTAACTAAAGCCTCCTCAACACTACACAGAAAAGGAGTGTCATCTTCGCAGCATTTCCTCTTCTGACCTCTGAATTCCTCCCCCTGCGACTTTCGGGTAGAAGATGCGGAAGCCGCAGTGACAAAAGGTTCTCGGGATGACTTGAAGCTAGTTTTATAACTAGTCTCGAACCCGATCTCCTGAGACTGAGGTACGTTGATGTTCCGAGATGCTTCAATTAGTGCCGAGAAGGTGGGTAGTTTGTGATTAACAAGAAGCATCTTGTACCCGTTCAATGCCCCTTCAACACAGATTTGGACCAAATAGCTTTCCTCCACAGCCTTATGACAGTCCACGGCTTTGTCTTGGAACCTCTTCACATATTCAAGAATGTCTTCACTCTCTCGTTGCTTTTCCTTACACAAGGTAAGTGTGGTCACTTTCTCGGCCACCTGAAAGAATTTGGCGTGGAATTTGTTGACCATCTCTTCCCAACTTCGGACAGAATTTGGGCCCAAATTAACATACCAACTATATGCTCGGTCGGTGAGGGACTTGGAAAATTCTCTTAGCCGAAGGACGTGGTTTGAACCATGAATACCCAGAGTCTCGATGAACCGCACAACATGTTCTCGAGCATTTCCTTGTTTGCCATCGAATTTGATGAACTTCGGCACCATGTACCCCTCCGAGTATGGATAACTCAACATCTCGATAGGGTATGGTGGCTTGACATCCGGATCAGGCAAAGAGGGTAAAGTTTTCTTGCTCCGTTCTAGCTCGAACATGGCTTGCACATCTGCAAGGGTGAGAAATTGTTGAAGGAGAGAACTTGATGGTGGTATTCCCGGAACTTGGCTTGTAGAGCCGAAGACTGAGCCTGGAGCGACTTGGCCATTCGGGTGTTGAGAATTCACCATCGGTGAAGACACATGATGAAATTGGCCATCGGCACCTATGGACACGCCATTTAGTGATGGGACATTGAATTGAGGCCCGTAAAGTCCACCGCACGGGCCGCTATACCGGGTTGTGCTTGCAAATTTGTTGTTGGCGCCAAAGGAGACCCACTCGGTACATGAGTAGAATTTACAATCGGTGGAACAAAATTAGGCATGGATGGAATACCATTTTGTAGAGAAATTTCTATAGGCCTTCCTTGAACTTCCACAGCCGCTAGAACACCATTCGTCGCACCGGAAACTCCTCCAACCACCGCTGGACCATGGCTCGATCCTCCAGGTGTGTGATTTTGCGCTCTATGGGTCGCAGGTTGGCCATGACTTGTTCCTCCTAGCACTTGATTCTGCACACCATTTTGTACAACTTCAGGGAGAATTTGGGGTAGATCTTGATGGTTTTGACCATTTCCAACATTGCTATGAAGTTGTTGATGCTTGTTAGTGCCGACTTGACCTCCATTTGTTGCTGGTGGTGCAAAATTCAAACCCATCACCAACATGGTGTGGGTGAGATTTTGAAGGGTCGTGAGAATCTCTTGTTGAGTGTGTTGGAGTTCTTGAATGGCTTCAAGGATGAGAGGTGAGTCTTGAACTTGAGTCCTTTCATCACCACCATTGGAAGAGTCTTGTTGATGAGTCTCATTATCTGCCATTTTTGCTGGTGTTGTATGAGTTCCAGATCTCGTTGAAACCATTAACCAATCCGCCTCCCCAGTGGAGTAGCCAAATGTATGAGAGGGTTCAAGAACGTAGTTAGAAAATTCGAAGATCTTCGAAGATCCTTGAAGAACAACTTCGAAGTCTCTAGAAAATGATGAGAGGCTTAGATTCTTCAATAGTCTCAACTCAAGAACACAAGAGCAAAGGAGATGATGGTGATAAGAGATTGGGTGAAGAAGAAGGCAAAATGGCTAGAAAGAGAATAATGGCAAGGCTCTCCCATGGATCTCCCACTTTCACTCTCAAGGTTGATAATGGAGAAGGGAAATTAGTTCTTTCCCAAGAGTTAAATCTCCAAAATCCATCCCTTGTAAAGCTATGGGTGGGTGCTATTTATAGGCACCTCATAATGTAGGATGGAGCCCATGTGCAAGGCACATGGGGAATATTCTCTCTAACCACTTTGTCCGAGGAGGTGACCTCTCCGAAGATGAGAAAAACCCCGAAGAGGAGATCAACCCCTCGGCGAACCCTTCTTCTTAGCCACACCTAACCAATGATCCCCAATCATCCCAAAGGGTCAAGGGTAGTCCCAGAGGACGTCCTGCCGCATAAGGGTCAGGGGTAGTTCAAGAGAACGCCCCGCCGCAAATATTGCCGAGTCTCAGGGACCCCCTAGATCGTGCCACCTCGACCCGGGTATAGGCTAGTTTAACCGAAGAGTGAATTTATCTCCACTCACCGTCCTCGGGATCGGGTCCTTTGTTCAACTCCATTACGCCCATGGTTCTGGTGCGTAGATCCGGAAAGCTCCGAGCCCGCAAGTGTTCTGGGACTCATTAACGGAGCGACTTCTAGATTGCGTCTGAATCCGTTCGAAGCCAAGTGCTTCGGACCTCTAGGTTCGTGGATCCGAACCCTTTCGAGTCCGAGTGCCTCGGATCTCTAGGCTTGCTTAATACCCTTTCGAGTCCGGGCCGAGTAAGTCTCTAAGTTCGTGGATCCGAACCCTTTCGAGTCCGAGTGCCTCGGATCTCTAGGCTTGCTTAATACCCTTTCGAGTCCGGGCCCGAGTAAGTCTCTAAGTTCGTGGATCCGAACCCTTGCGAGTCCAACTGCCTCGGATCTCTAGGCTTGCTTAATACCCTTTCGAATCCGGGCCCGAGTAAGTCTCTAGGTTCGTGGATCCAAACCCTTTCGAGGCTTAGAGCCATTCAGCCTGTTTGACGGCGATAAATCCGGGCCCACCAATCTTGGACTTGCGATAAATTCGGGCCCACTAATCTTGGGCTATTGGGCCAAATAATTTACTGGGCTCAAATTAGCTCCTCTTACAGGCACAAACCTTGTTTTCCTTGCTTTGAGGGTGGAATGAGGGTTGGAGACCAATTTCTCCCCCTAAAAACCATTTTTCTTCCTCACCAGCTAGTTTTCTGGTCAGCCAACTGGTCTTGGTGGCCTTTGGATCACGAAAAGTGGTCTCCCACCATGCCACCACCTTGCTTTCCTGGTGTAGACCACCTCTCGCCCCCTACCGACCACTTGGTCTTCTTGCAGACCACTTTAAGTGGCTTGCCAACCACTTCAAAACCACATGCCTACCACTGAAAATCCACTGGATTTCAGTGGTTAGAAGGCCAAACCAAGGCCAGTTCGGAGGCCTTAAGGCATGGCTCAAAACAAGGCCAAACAAGGCCAACAAGGGGGTTGAAGACCCCCAACAACCAAAAGACCTTAAACAAACTTCAAAAGCACTTAAATACAAGACCATTTTCAGTTGAAAGCAAGGCCTAAAACAATATGCAAGTATGGCCAAAATGAGGTACAAGAAAGTGCTAAAAAGGGGAAGAAAGTTACCCTTGAAGAACCACTTCGAGAACAGCAACTTCAGGGGCCAAAACTCACTTTCAGAGCTCAAGAAGTCCTCCCAAGAACCTCAACTCAAAGGTGGTGGTGTATCTCTAAGTGTTGTAGTGTAAAAGTGCAAGGAAAATGGACTTCAAAGCACAAATGGATAACAATATAGAGAGAGAGAGAGATTTTCCTTCTCAAAGTGCTGAACCTCGGCTAAGGAGAGAGGCTCTCTCCTTATATAGAAGAAAGGCAATGCAAAGCTTCTTCAAGAAGCTTGGCAAGAGCTTCATCCCTCCATACACATGTATGGAGGGCAGATAACAGGATTCCAGCTGGCTCAAAAGATCTGGAGTGAAACCTGCTGAGACAGGAGGGGTGCTGGCCATCAGGGATGGCCGGCAGTGGCTCATTGATGGCCGGCAGGCATCATCAATGGCCGGCAGCAACAGGGGCATGGCCGGCAGTGCCAAATGGGGGGCCGGCAGTGCACCAAAAAACTCACTCTGAAAGGACCAAGTCATGGTCCAAGAATGGGGCAGAAAGGATACAGGGTCCGGAAAGCTTGAACCTGCGACGTTCCGCTGTGAAAGTCGAATACCGATGAGCAATCGAACTTGTGTCTGGATGTACCTGCAAGCACAACCGAGTCTTGAGGACGGTCAAAAATGGGGTGTCTACAATACCCTTTAGTGGTCTAGTGCCTGGGCTACTTCTCTTATTCATGCTATTTCTCCCAAAATAATCTGCAAATCTACTGATCTGGGTAACTTAATGTGCCGTGAGGATGTTTGATGAGTATGGGATGGTCAACAACTACTCCCCTCAGTGTATGATCTTTCAGGCCTCATTTTCTCAAACCTTGAGTAACGAGTCCTGGAAGTTCTTGAATGAGGGTTGCCTATCTAGAGGCTTCTACTCTCATAATGCATGGGTATGGTGTGCCTATCCCAATCCCCAGAGTGGCGAGATTGAGTTTTCCCTTCACGGATTTCCACCCCAACCACGCCTTTGCCTTTCATCTGGCACTTCAAAGTCTCCATGTTTGCCGCCATTCTCTTTAACAACTCATCTTGCTTCATCACACGATCCTCCAGAACTTGGGTATCTATCCCCCACCTTTGTCCATCTGGGCTCCAATAGTGACGAGGGCTCAAACCTCATTTTTCTCGTGCATCCTTATGAGGGTTCCATCGTTGAGGGTCTAAGTCTGCCATGGGCGGAGCAGGAGGCAAGTCATCACACCTCATGTTTCCTTCTTGCGTTTGTCCATCAATGGTAGAATGTGGCAAATCTTCGTTGTGCACCATGGAGATCTACTGAAGGAAAACTTGATAAAGAGGTAATTTCTCTGCTTCTTCCCACAGCTTCTTCTCACAGACGGTGTCAATTGTACTAGCACGAAATAAACTTTACTCGTATAATCCTGTTGATTCAGCTTGCACTCCTCCAAACGTCATCGTAACACCTGAAAACATAAATGTGGGCTAGCCGGCGGGTGTTTGCTAGAAACCCCTCTAATGCCTAAGTCAGCAAGTAGACTAAGGATACAAAAGCTCTGTGAATTCGGGAGTATGAATTGCAATACCTGAGATTAGGGTTTGGTTTGAACTTTTGTAGATTTTACATGGCAGGATCCTAGTAGAACTGTAACTCTCCTTCATAGAGTCCACCTAGGAATCATATTCCTAAAGGATAGTGCTTACCTTTTAACACCTTTCTCACTGTAAGCTAAGTGAGATGGCACAACTCTCTGCTCGGCTTCTTGTCGTGTGACCGGACTACTTTCCCGCTGTCCGCCATTGGCTTAGCTGTGGGACACGCAACGTGGTGCAATGGTCACTCAGCGCGCCATCATGCTGACATTACTCGGCCTTCCTTCCAGCTCGGTCAAACATTCACTGCTTGTTCCCTTTGACCACCTTCACCGTAGCTTGGTCAAGCATTGACCACACTGAAGAAGTGGCTAGGTTCAAGAACATGTGATCAATCACTAGTCCGGTCAACCATCTTGACCGGCCTAGCCTCTGTTCGACCCAAAATCGTGATATTTCAACCCATAGCTCAGCCCACTATGCGGTCTAACTCTAGAAGACAATTCTAACTAGCTCGGCTCAATTTGGGTACACAAATTACCCTCTTACCGCTAATCTGCTCAATTAGCATCCGTCAATCCGACGGACGGATGCAAATTGATTTTTTTTAGTCTGCTAATTTGACGGACAGATGGTGTATTGAAGGATCCCAGATCGCAACCGGATTGCGAGCAACCCTACCACATAGCACAGCTGCTTGTGTCCCATTCGGTATGTTATATTTGTTTGGCAAGTAACGGAAGTAACAGATGCCAAGTCAGCAAGAACAAATTTATGGCTGCTGCATGAGCCACGTCACTCGGAGGGTGAATATTCAATTCCATATAGCGTGTTGAAGTCACGTGCATGATGGACTCATTGAAATGGTGAGCAAACAACAAAAAATTTATCCCCTTAATTTTTCTTACTTGTGGTATTGATTGGTTAAATTTGGAATTGTCAAATGGGTTTTAATTTAATAATATAAGGGATAGTTACATATTCATGTCCAAAATATAAAGTCTCGTGTCAATTTGTTTATCAATATTTAAATTGTGTTAATCTCATTCTTAGTGTATAAAAAATATTTTAATTTAATTTTAAAAAAGTTTAAAAGTCATCTCCTAAGCAGGACTGTAGCCATCTTCTATAATTCTACACATTTTTTTAAGGAAAATGATATATAAGCTCACTTTCTATAACTATTTTTAAACTTAATGATGTGTAAGTGATATAATTGATTGATGATTAGAGAAGATGTGAGAGAGAATGTTACATTTAATATATTGATTGATTGTCGCATCATTAGTGTCACATCATTGAACTTAAAAATTGAATCTAATTTTTTTTTTATCTTAAATAACAACCTCTTCTTTAAAAGAGTAATGCAATTCTCACTCTCTCTTTTTTTTTACCCGTACTCCATTTCTTGTCTAATTAAGAATTAATCGAAAGACAATTATAAAATAATCAGAGGACATGATATGCAAATTGTGTATTTTACCAGGAGAATTCTATTATATACACTCTATACCATATGCACCCTTAGTTATGCCCTTTTTCTTCCTTTTTTTTTTTTTTGGTTATAAATCAAATTTTTTCTTTAGTTATGAAATTATTTTGAGATTTTTGTTATGTCTTTTTTTTTTGTATTTATTTATTACTTTTTTTTAGTTATGACTCAAAAAGTATGAAGTTATGATATTTTTTCATAAGATACATAAGGTATACATCCTTTGAGGGGTGTGTATCATAATCTTTTTCATTTTACAAATTGATGATTCAATTTATACACCATTAATACTCTCAGTACACACTATTACTTAGTACACACACAAAATAATTTTTAGAGTTTAAAAATATCTTATTTCACACCTTAACTTTTCATTACTAACCCTATATTAACACACCGCTAACTATTTGAATAAACACCATTACACACTCTAAAAACTCTTCATCTTCACCACTACACACAACAAAACCCCCACAATCTTTAGAACAAAGACTATCTTTGTCGGTCTTGATCTCCATTGCCGGCGGAGGTTTCATTTGGCATCCATCTTCACCGGTGTTGATTTTCATAGTTGGTGTTGAACTCCCATCATGTCTCATGTCATCATCTCGTCATTTCAGATCGCCGGCGGAATGTTTCATTTGGTCTCTATCTTCATCGGTGTTGATATTTATTGTCGGTGTTTAACAAATTCATCAAATTAGTCATGTTTAAGAATACAAAGTTAAGCAAACTTAATGTGTTCAAAAATTTATATCTGAACAACGAATAAAAGTTTAATTTATTTTAACCAAACTAACTTAAAATGTTCAATTTTTTTATGTATGAACATTTAATATTTGGTCAATCTTAATAATTTGAACAAGATTATTTTGTTCAATTATAAATAATCAAATATTGTATAAAAGTTCAACTCTGATTAACCGAACACGACGAACGAACTCATCTTCTGAACATACAAATGAGATAAATAAAAAATCAAAATGTTTAAATCATAAACTAACCTTGTCAATGTTCAAAGCAACGTTTTCAATATATATGTCGAAACTAACCATTTCAGTGTCAACCATGGTGTGCAAATCTTCAAAACTAATTGATGTCAATGTTCTCAAACCCTAAATCTTCAGCGGGGTTTTCGCAACACGCCCTTTGCTTTTGTATGTTGGCCCATTTCCTTCTTGCCCCTAGGTTTGGCGGCTCTAGCATCTGACTCATCGAAGTGGCCCAAGACTTGAAAGAGGGCAAGAGTTGCATTAGCTTAGCGTTAGCCAAGACTTTGATAGGCTTAGATGCCTTCCATCGACGAGAGACAAACAAATTCGCGGGGAGTCCACTACTTCTCCAGGTAATGTTTTCCAGCCATCTCATATGTGTTTCTCACATCACTCGACACTCATGCTCTTTTTTTCTCTCAAAGCCCTTTTCTCACTTTTCTCTCAACATACATCTCTCTATCTTTTAATCTCTTTTTTCTTCCATCCCGCCCCAGATATGGCTAATGGACAAGCTGAAGGTACTGGACTCTTGCCCTGCATACTCGGCTCGAGCATGCTTTTTCTGCCAAAAGCTAGTGAACTTCCCAAATAAGGGATGGTGGTGCCACTGGATGTGCAGCAAGTCTGCTGCTGACATAGCTTGGGGTAGCCCCTGGCTTAATCTAACCAAAATGAGCTACAGCATGACTCGACAACTTGGCATTCAGCTGATTGGCCAGACACACTGTGTATTCTACTTTCTGTTCCGATTCAGACGTCTGTTTGGACATTTTTTTTGGGTGAATAAATCTGTTTGGACATGATCAGACTTGCCCAGAGGATGGGATACAGTACCCGGTTTAATTCCCAGTCCGAGGTTCACATTTGGCTAGGTACCTCACTGCTTGGAGAACAAGAGAGCTTCTGGCCCCTGCCCCTAGTTTCAGCTCCGCACTTTCTGGCGAGTGCATGACTCGGCTTGAAGATGAGGCACAATCCGGGCCTAATTTAGCATCAGAAGCTTCCACAAGCACGAGCGGGGGACGCAGGAACACCTGACTCATCTATGCCCCTAGTTTATTTGCTTTGATCTCACTTTTCAAGTTTTATGAATGTAATAAAAGCAACTTCGATTTGTATCGAGAATTGGAGAACTTTGTATTGAAATCAATGAAATTAAAGTTGTGAGCACTGAAAATTTTCCTTTTGGTCGAAAAATGGTTTAAGTTGTAAACGGTAAAATTTGAGCAAAAATCAACTTTTACAAAAACTTTTCAAAACCATTTTCGATAAGGATCGCAACTTGACACACACATAATCTATCATCGAGATGTACAACCCCGAATCCGTAGATCACAAATTGCCCCTTAACTGAATAACATTGCCTAGCATCGTAACCAGTTCTCAGAAAAGATCACAACCGAACATTCAGAGAAAGAACAGACAAAGATGACCTGATCAGACACATGGACAGGACAATTGAGTTGAAAGTGTTTACGACCGAACTACAGGATGAAGTTGCCTACGCATCCCGAAGATGGGAATCAGACCTTACGTAGTTCGGTTCAGGTTCACTCGAGTATTAACACTCTCCTTTTGCACTCTAACTTTTGTCAAGGCCGCCCTTTAGGGTTTTCAACCTTGCGAACTCAGTTTTTCTTTGTTTCTAATTTTTTGTGCTCTAACTTTTGCCTAGGTTGCCCTTTCGGGTTTTTGGCCTAGCAAGCCTCTCAGGGATAGTATTTATTCAACTTGTCCATGTTGATCAGTTGGGAAAATTCTAGCACTGCATTAATAGGGATAGAACAATTCATATCATAATAGCCTCGGGCCCACGTCTATTACTAGAGACAGAACGACCTTAGGTCCATATCAATGCCATTATTCAAGCATATTCATTAATTGAATGAAAGCACAATATTAATGGAACAGGCTATTCACAAATAACAATACATAGATCATAATCATAGGAAGTGAATGAAACATATCGATACACTACTATTACTCAAAGTGATCGGCTCCCAGTAGTAATGGGATGATGTCCTCGTCTCGACCTACAAGTACGGTGCACAACACATAATATGAGATTATACTCAATCCTTTACTTATTTTCTTTGATCATTCAATCAATTAGCCATGGTGGTACCAATCTCATTATTCCTTAATAAGTTATAATCCATGTCTCAGAAAACAGGAGAAATCGGTGGGAAATGGTTTAAGTGAAAAAATGGTATAAAATTGGTTGACAGAAAGTGAACAGCCGTCACTAATTTGGGCATAACTATTTCTCTATTTATAATTTGCGAGTGAGCGAGTGAGACCACCACCATTGGAAACTATACTTCCCGGGCTTGATTTTAGGCTTAAGAATCACTCAAAACGGAGTCTCGAGGCAAAAGATATGCTTATTCAAAGTTGGCTAAACAGAGCTGTCTCCCGCACATGCGGGAAACAGAGCCGTATGTGTGGCCCTGGGCAGTTTGCAGTCCGAAAATGGCTGAAAAATTGGAACTTCTTATTTTCAAAATCAAACCTCAATTCCATGTAAATCCAAGCCCAAAACCCTTTAATACATGACAAATTTCATATTATTAATCTCCATTAAACATCATAATCTCAAAATATTACTCAATTCCCAAGCACAAGAACACAAGAGCATAATATAGCCATAGTTGGGGTTCAAAGTTCACATCTTCCATATCAATCCTTGATTTCATGTAATTGATGCTTTAAACATAAGGATTCAAGATAGATGATCATACCTTAGTTCAATCTTTGTCTTCCTCTTAATTCTCCCCCATTTCCTCAAGCCTCCATGGTTGATCTCCTTTCTCTTTCTTCAACTCCCTTCAATCCTCTTCAAACCCCCATGATTGTTATTCTTTTCTTCAAAAATCTTGGTCTCTCTTCTCTTTTCTCTCTCACGGTTCTCTTCTCTCTCTTTTAGATATTTTGGGCTCCCAAAAGATGAGACCAACCACTCAAAGACATAATCTATATATATAAATAAACACACACACATGGCTTAACACAATAGGGAGAGCCAAATGTGGCCTTACGAATCGCACGAAATCAAATTTCAATTTAAGTTCCCAAGTGAATCTAAAAGTTGTGCTGATCATAAATATGTCCCCTGTTCTGGTTTCTGAAGCCTCTAAGGCCTTCAATTTGCAGTACCAAGTTAACCACCCAAACGTGCATTAATGAATCAGGCAAATTAGATTTCCAATTAATTTTCCCAAACAGTTCTAAAAATTTCCATTAACACACTCAAGTACTCAATTGTGATTTCTGAACCCATAAAGGTCGGTAATTTCAATTTTAAAGTCGTGGCTCAACAGATAATTCCTCAATTTGAACAGATATCATTAAATTAAAATGCATTAACCCATAAGGCCAAAAAGGTAATCTCTAATACGGATTTTGGGGTCGTTACAGGTGTAGTTCCGGGTTGAGGTTCACTCGGGTGTTGACACTCTCCTTTTACACTCTAACTTTTGCCAAAGCCGCCCTTCTAGGTTTTCAAGCTTGCGAGCTCTGTTTTTCCTTTCTTTTCGTTTCATTTATTTTCTTCTTTTCTTTTTCTTTTCATTTTTCTTTTTCTTTTCTTCTTTTCTTTTTTGCATTTTCTTCATTTTTTCATTCTTTTTCTTCTTTCTTCTTTTCCTTGCTCTAAGTTTTGCCTGGGTCGCCCTTTCGGGTTTTCGAGCCAGCGAGCCTCTCCAGGGTAGAAAAGTTTAACTGGCCCATGTTGATTAGTTTGAGATCTCGAAGCCATCTGAATCCAGTAGAATGGATGTGTAGACGCGCCTGAACGCCCCGGGAAAAATCCCGTTTTGTTCATTGGGCTCACTACAGTTCGGACTCAAATGTCACAGTTCTGAATCTAATCTCACAAAGTGCAATGCAAGATCGATAAATCACCAAAGAGTCCAAATCCAGCAAGTCGTTTTGAAAAACTGATTTTTAGGAAGAAGTGCCAAACATGGACTGCTTTGCCAGATACAGAGTTGCCACCTAAATATTTTATTTTGGGGGAATTTAGGAAACCCTGACTCGTGCCTAAGGCCACATGTCCGTCATCACCAAAGTTGCCTCGGCTCAGGAACTTGGGTACGATTGGGGAAGGTCATTTAATGAGCCCCCCCCCCCTCGCCCAATCAAAGATCGGCCTGTACTAAGCATGATATCTTGTTTGTGAAAATACATGTGTTCTTATTCCGGTTAATTAGCTAATCTTACTATGTGATGTGCACAGCAAACAAGTATAGACTAGATCGCCTAATTTGGAACAAAGCATTGCATATCCATGTGTTTGAAAAATGGTTTGAATTTTGCTACTCGCAAGTAGGCTAAAATGCAGATTTCAATGAATTGTCCCAATTCAAGTAATCCAACCTTCACCCACGGGCATTCAGGCAGTTAATCACGTAAGCAAATAGCCTCATGGCAAGCATGCTATCATGCAGTCACTCACACACATGCAAGGATGCTAAAGCATAAACACTTACCGAGTACTCCGAGCCAAAACAGAAACTAGTTAGTAATCAATGCATGATCCTAGTTCATGTTAAGATGGCTAATGCAACACATGCAAAATGCAACTAAGATAGGCTCGGCTATTCTAAGATGGCATATGAGATGCTACAGATAACATGTATTCAACTTGGAATTGAAATACAATGCAGTTAGTATGATGCGCCGAGCCCGGTGCATGCAAGACAAATGAATGAATGCAAATATGCGAGGATAAGGATGCTAATTGAAACATGGCCTAAAACTAACCATCGTAAGCTGGTAAATAAAAGGGAGAAAGACGTGGGGTTGGAAGACATGCATCACACACACGCACACTTATTACAACAGTTGGCCCTCTCGACGGAGGGTCCGAATAAATAATACGACACCAACTAACTAATCTAAACTAATCTAATTAAGCTAGTTATTACACGACCAAAATGAATAGTAAATTACAGCTAATTATTACACAACTCTAATTAATTAACAAACTAACTAAGTAAGCAATTAAACTAGCATGCAAACTACATGAATGTGGACTGCCTCAGCTTTGCCTTGAATGATAAAGGATGCATGCATGCTCGAGTAGCCTTGTCGGGAAATCCATCGCGATGCCCCGGCTTGCCTTTGTTTGCAATTGATTTCAGAAATTTGCACAAAGCTCTAGAGAGATGAAACTCCACCCCGGGAAACTGTGGGAAGGCTGCCGACAAGCTTATAGGCATGGGAGACCAACTACCGCCACCTTTTGTGGTGGAAACCAAAAAAGTGGTCGGCCTGCCAGTAAATCTGGTCGGCCGACCAGTTTCCTCTCCTAGTTTTTGGTTTTCTGCAACAAAGGGAAAGAGAGAGGCACGACAAAGTATTTGCAACACATGTGTGCACGACCACTCTCCCCATCATTGCATAAGCTCAAGGGATTGTAATCCTTGACCCTCGGGCTACCAATCACGCATCTCGATGCATGATGGCCGAGGAACCGAATTGTACGACTCAATGTGAAATGAATGCACATACAAACACCTAAAGCCAACAACTCCGTCATGGTTAGTCAAGAGTGTCGGCGACCGGGAATTGAGGTGTGCTTCATCACTTCGAGTGTGAAATGCTCCTCGTTTCCCGTGTTTGGGCTAAGGCCAAAGAGCACAACTCTTAAGAGTGCTCAAAGAGTGACAAATGTGCAAGTGTAAAGACAGTAAGTGCACTGAAATTAAGTAAGTAATGATGCCAAATCATTCAAACAAAGCAAGTAGAGCATGCAAGGGTCCTAAGGCATGAGAGCTATGAAAGAGGACTACACATGAGGCATGCAATGCATGGCAAATATGCATGAACTAAGCATGGACAGAGTTGAAATAGGTCTTATCAAAGACCAGAATGTGCTAAGATGAGGACCCAAAGTCCTAGGCATGCAAGCATACACACTAAGGCATGAACTAGGAAACAATGCATAACCATCAAAGGCATTCAAAACATGAATGAAGTGAGAACATGGCAAGTCTATATATTCTGAAATGTGATGTTAAGTGATGCCAAATCAAGTACATGACACAAATAAAGCATGCAATGGTGCTCAAAGCTTGAGGCAAGCAAGAGCATTTACACTACAGGTATACAAAACATGAAGCATGTGATTAAGGCAACCAAAAATAGTCCTAGTACATGTTAATATGAGACTAAAACATGCATGGATGGAAGCCAAAATGTGCTAGCATGAGGGGCATGAGGCATAATGCATACAAGGCAAATAAGGTGGATTACACTACATCTATCACGACCAAGCATGGGATGACTTCACCAACAAAAATTAGAGTTATATAATGGTGAAATAACACCATATAAGCACTAAAATGATGGCTCGCAAGCAAAGGCATGAATGCATACACAATGGCTCATGTTAAGGCATAAAAGGGGAACCCTCCAACACATTGATTGAGTGGCAAATGCAAGTGCACGGCCATGAAACATGGACTGAAATAGTATAAATAATGATTTGAAATCATTGAAATGAGCCAAGTAATGCATGCTAGTGGACCCGATGCACAAAGCAAACAAGCTAGGTTGAACCAAAGCTATATAAAGTAAGTCATGGATGACCAAGACAACAAAAATCAGACCTTAAACATGGAAAAACATGAACAAAGTCTTCTTGAAGTCAAGCCAAAAGCATGCTAAAAAGACATGTGCCAACGTGATGCATGTTAGGCTATTTCATGGGATTGCATGGCAAGTGTATGGAGCATGCAAAGGCCAACCAAACCAAACCAAACAGAGTCATGACATGGTAAAACATCACCAAAAACATGCTGAAATGGGAAGAAAACAAGCTAGAATGACATGTCAAGGCATGAAGCATATAAAGCTAGTTTAAGGGATTTACACTACAAGTGTATTAGGCATGCAAGAGCCAACCAAACCAACCAAAAATAGAATCATGGCATGCCAAATGATGGCCAAAAACCCACTGAGACATGACCAATACATGCAAGAATGAGGTGCTACTTTGATAAGCCATGAAAGGGATTATTCTACACATGCAAGAGGCAAACACAAGGTGACCAAACCAGCCATAGACGGAGTCTAGGTAGGTCCCAAAAGTCACCAAAAAGGGCCTGAACCAAGCCTTGGAAGTATGAAAGTATGTGCTCCTTTGAAAGGCCAAAAATGCAAACAAACAAGGCCAAAAGGGAGAGGGTCTCCCCTCTCTGATTTAGGCCCTCAAAACCACATGCCAACCACTGAAAATCTATTGGATTTCAGTGGCTAAAAGGCCAAGCAAAGATCAACACAAAGGTCTCATGGCATGGCACAAAGCAAGGCTAAATAGAGCATGCAAGAGGGTAGATGACCCTCAACACCAAAAGAGACTTAAACAAACATGAAAAGCACTTAAATATGAAGCTTTTTTCAGTTGACAACAAAGCCTAAATATGCATGCAAGTATGGCTAAGAGAATGATCAAGATAGAGCTTAAAAAGAGGGAAAAGGAGTTACCCTTGAAGCTCAGCAAAACCAGCAAGTTTTGGGACCAAAAACCAACTCTTCAACCTCTGAAAATACCCTTCAAGAACCTCAGATCAATGGTGGAGGTGTATGGCTATGAGGTGTGGTGCAATAGGTCAAGAACAATACCACTTTGAGCCAAAATATAGAGGGATATAGAGAGAGGTATATGTTTTTTGCCTTAAGCAAAATCTGAACCTGTGCAAAGGAGAGGGAGGGCCTCTGTTATAGAGGTTTGAAGCTAAAGCTTCCTGAAGAAGCTAAAAAACAAGGCTTAAGATCCTCCATACACGTGTATGGAGGATACAGTCTATGCCTTCCAACTGGCACCCACTCAAACAGACAAAACAGGAGGAAGCTGGCCGACCAGAAAAGGTGGTCGGCCGACCACTTCCCCTGGTCGGCCGACCAGGGTAGGTGGTCTCCCACACAAAAAAGTGGTCGGTGGCTCCATTTGGTGGTCTCCACTTTGAAAGCAAGCTAGTGGTGTGGTGGAAGACCAGTAATTGTGGCCCAAAGATCAAGGAGACCAGTTTCCCAACAAGAAAACCGGCTGGCGGGGGAAAAGTGGTCTCCAAGGAGAAAAGGTGGTCTCCCACCCTTGTACCAGCTCCCAAAGAAGGAAAACAAGGTCCATGCCAAAAATGAACCAAGACGGATGCAAAACGAGAGTTCGGGAGGCAAAGCGCGCGGCCGGGTGCCCCAAAAACTGGCTGTTGAGCACCAAAAGTGGTATACGGCCACAAAAGTGGTCTCCCGGACCACAGTGTCCCTCTAGACAGAGGAAACAAGGTGTGTTCCAAAAACCGTGCCAAACGGAGAATGTTAAGCGGTCCCGAGCTGAGGTGCGGGGCCGACGGCTCCGAAAATTGAAAACAAGTCTCCAAACGGAACAGTGGCCTACGACCACGAAAAGTACAGCCACACCCAAATCAGTGGCCATTGGGATGAAATGAAGGCACAAAATACAAAGCATGCATGCACAACGCATTGGCCAATATAAGAGGCCAAAGAGCACAACTCTCAAGAGTGCTCAAAGAGTGACAAATGTGCAAGTGTAAAGACAGTAAGTGCACTGAAATTAAGTAAGTAATGATGCCAAATCATTCAAACAAAGCAAGTAGAGCATGCAAGGGTCCTAAGGCATGAGAGCTATGAAAGAGGACTACACATGAGGCATGCAATGCATGGCAAATATGCATGAACTAAGCATGGACAGAGTTGAAATAGGTCTTATCAAAGACCAGAATGTGCTAAGATGAGGACCCAAAGTCCTAGGCATGCAAGCATACACACTAAGGCATGAACTAGGAAACAATGCATAACCATCAAAGGCATTCAAAACATGAATGAAGTGAGAACATGGCAAGTCTATATATTCTGAAATGTGATGTTAAGTGATGCCAAATCAAGTACACGACACAAATAAAGCATGCAATGGTGCTCAAAGCTTGAGGCAAGCAAGAGCATTTACACTACAGGTATACAAAACATGAAGCATGTGATTAAGGCAACCAAAAATAGTCCTAGTACATGTTAATATGAGACTAAAACATGCATGGATGGAAGCCAAAATGTGCTAGCATGAGGAGCATGAGGCATAATGCATACAAGGCAAATAAGGTGGATTACACTACATCTATCACGACCAAGCATGGGATGACTCCACCAACAAAAATTAGAGTTATATAATGGCAAAATAACCCCATATAAGCACTGAAATGATGGCTCGCAAGCAAAGGCATGAATGCATACACAATGGCTCATGTTAAGGCATAAAGGGGGAACCCTCCAACGCATTGATTGAGTGGCAAATGCAAGTGCACGGCCATGAAACATGGACTGAAATAGTATAAATAATGATTTCAAATCATTGAAATGAGCCAAGTAATGCATGCTAGTGGACCCGATGCACAAAGCAAACAAGCTAGGTTGAACCAAAGCTATACAAAGTAAGTCATGGATGACCAAGACAACCAAAATCAGACCTTAAACATGGAAAAACATGAACAAAGTCTTCTTGAAGTCAAGCCAAAAGCATGCTAAAAAGACATGTGCCAACGTGATGCATGTTAGGCTATTTCATGGGATTGCATGGCAAGTGTATGGAGCATGCAAAGGCCAACCAAACCAAACCAAACAGAGTCATGACATGGTAAAACATCACCAAAAACATGTTGAAATGGGAAGAAAACAAGCTAGAATGACATGTCAAGGCATGAAGCATATAAAGCTAGTTTAAGGGATTTACACTACAAGTGTATTAGGCATGCAAGTGCCAACCAAACCAACCAAAAACAGAATCATGGCATGCCAAATGATGGCCAAAAACCCACTGAGACATGACCAATACATGCAAGAATGAGGTGTTACTTTGATAAGCCATGAAAGGGATTATTCTACACATGCAAGAGGCAAACACAAGGTGACCAAACCAGCCATAGACGGAGTCTAGGCAGGTCCCAAAAGTCACCAAAAAGGGACTAAACAAAGCCTTGGAAGTATGAAAGTATGTGCTCCTTTGAAAGGCCAAAAATGCAAACAAACAAGGCCAAAAGGGAGAGGGTCTCCCCTCTCTGATTTAGGCCCTCAAAACTACATGCCAACCACTGAAAATCTATTGGATTTCAGTGACTAAAAGGCCAAGCAAAGATCAACACAAAGGTCTCATGGCATGGCACAAAGCAAGGCTAAATAGAGCATGCAAGAGGGTAGATGACCCTCAACACCAAAAGAGACTTAAACAAACATGAAAAGCACTTAAATATGAAGCTTTTTTCAGTTGAAAACAAAGCCTAAATATGCATGCAAGTATGGCTAAGAGAATGATCAAGATAGAGCTTAAAAAGAGGAAAAAAGAGTTACCCTTGAAGCTCAGCAAAACCAGCAAGTTTTGGGACCAAAAACCAACTCTTCAACCTCTGAAAATACCCTTCAAGAACCTCAGATCAATGGTGGAGGTGTATGGCTATGAGGTGTGGTGCAATAGGTCAAGAACAATACCACTTTGAGCCAAAATATAGAGGGATATAGAGAGAGGTATATGTTTTTTGCCTTAAGCAAAATCTGAACCTGTGCAAAGGAGAGGGAGGGCCTCTGTTATAGAGGTTTGAAGCTAAAGCTTCCTGAAGAAGCTAAAAAACAAGGCTTAAGATCCTCCATACACGTGTATGGAGGATACAGTCTATGCCTTCCAACTGGCACCCACTCAAACAGACAAAACAGGAGGAAGCTGGCCGACCAGAAAAGGTGGTCGGCCGACCACTTCCCCTGGTCGGCCGACCAGGGTAGGTGGTCTCCCACACAAAAAAGTGGTCGGTGGCTCCATTTGGTGGTCTCCACTTTGAAAGCAAGCTAGTGGTGTGGTGGAAGACCAGTAATTGTGGCCCAAAGATCAAGGAGACCAGTTTCCCAACAAGAAAACGGCTGGCGGGGGAAAAGTGGTCTCCAAGGAGAAAAGGTGGTCTCCCACCCTTGTACCAGCTCCCAAAGAAGGAAAACAAGGTCCATGCCAAAAATGAACCAAGACGGATGCAAAACGAGAGTTCGGGAGGCAAAGCGCGCGGCCGGGTGCCCCAAAAACTGGCTGTTGAGCACCAAAAGTGGTATACGGCCACAAAAGTGGTCTCCCGGACCACAGTGTCCCTCTAGACAGAGGAAACAAGGTGTGTTCCAAAAACCGTGCCAAACGGAGAATGTTAAGCGGTCCCGAGCTGAGGTGCGGGGCCGACGGCTCCGAAAATTGAAAACAAGTCTCCAAACGGGAACAGTGGCCTACGACCACGAAAAGTAGCCTACGACCACTGAGAGATGGTCTACAAGACCTCTCCCTTCCTTCGGGAAGAGAAAACAAGACCTGGTCCGCAGACCGAGTCAAGGCACAAAAGTTTCGAGGCTCGGGGGGTAAGGCTCTCAGCAAAAACTCCGAAACTTCAGAACGAGCACAACATGCACCATCACCGAGCGCTCGATGACGTCTCAGTCTTAAGGTCGGTCAAAAATGGGGTGTCTACAGTTGCCCCTCTTTGACAGAACTTGAAAGTCATAAGTGACGGGAGTGAATGTCAAAGCCCAGAGACGACCCATTTTTGACAAGGCCGAAGACTTAGACAAACAGGCGAGATAATCAAAGAGAAGTGCCCGCAGGCAAGGGCAAAATGCAAAGGGTATGCACAAAGCCAAGTATAACTTATGATCATGCAAAGAAAGCTGTAATGAAGCAAATATACACAATAAATGCAACAATTTAAGCAAGCGAATATAGACCAAACTATATCACATGCAGAAAGGATGTAAGAGAATTATACAATTCTCGCTACGTCTCACATGGAGAATACAATACCGTCCGGTTCGTCTAGTCGCACCAGCTTCAAATGAACCGTACATACAATATTGTCTGGTCCCACCAGCCTCGAATGAACTGTGCATACAATATCGTGCCTGTAAAAGAGAGAAACTTAACAGGTACAATATAGTTAGCAACACATGTTCAACGCTATATCGAATGCGGATACGTACGACGCTGATGGAAAAGTGCATAGCAAAGCAAGCGAAACGTGCGTGACGACGCAAGTTAAGTATGGATGCGTGGTCATACCAGCGAAATGTGTACAACGATGCAAATAGTGTGCATAACAATGCAGGACAAGTGCAACTTCAAAGCATGTTTGAAACAAAACGCTGAGTAAAGAAGTGCAAGCCTCGAAGAGAGCAACTCAAACGCGACCTCCGATTTACCTCTCGGAGGGGTCGCAATGTACTCAAAAAGGATACACCTTGCTCTTGGCGAGTAACAGCGGGCCACGCATCGAAGACTTGATTTGAAGTTCCCGCAGGGGCGTTTCGCGCCGAAGAGTGCACTTTTCTTGTACTTTCTCGAGAGCCGGGGACTCCAATCATCACCAAAATTCACAGGGAGAACAAAGGGACCTGGGAGACCACCCAGAGGGCCACTGACCAGTTTTTACTCACAGGGTGGTCAGCCAGCCAGAAAACCTGGTCGGCCGACCAGTTTACTAAACTTGGGGCAGTTTGGTCCTTTTATGCTCGGTTCTTTAAATACACACATCCCAATCACTTTTGCTCACACCCCTTAGGCCGAAATCAGCCCCCCTTCCTTCCTAGACCATTTTCTCCCTCAGATCTGTGCTTTATACGCGTTTTCCAACGCCCCACGCGAAGTTGTTTCGCGAAAACTTTCAGATCTGTGCTTTATTCTCCGACGGCGCGGTGATGTAACAGACATCAGCGGCAGAATGTGTGTCTGCACTATGATCCACAGTCTGCATGGATGGAGCCGTCGTCTGGGTTTCTAATTCGGAAACCGCTTTCAGACCGGCGAATAGAGCATCTTCTTGCCGCTGTAAGGCGTTGATGAGCCGGATTAAATTTTCGGCGTTGTTTTCACCGACGACCAACAAGGACCAGTGCAGCAGTAAAAGATCCGGCTCGTATTTTAAAATCAACCGCCTAAATTGGCCTAGATCTTCGCGATCCATTTGCAAAATAATTTAAAATCCCCAATTATTTTGGCTTATATAATTTCCCACCTGCGCTTGCCTTTTTAGATTTTTAATCCTGGCCGCAGATCTAGGAGTGGCGCCTCCCTTTTTCAACTTTTAATCTTGGCCGCAGATCTGGGCGCGGAGCGGAGACACTAGCAGATAACACGCCACAAAATGCGGAAGGGAGCACCAATCGGGGGACGACACGTGGCGGGGGGGGGAGCATCCCAGGTAATATTAGTGGGACGCTCCTGGGCACCTATATAACTCACTCCCTCACTCTCTACAACCAGTAAAGTTTTTGGAGGGTGACTTGCGTCATCCGAGAGAGTGAGTGACGTCATTGAGAGTGAGTTATGGCCTCAGTACGACGTCGTTTTAGAGTTCAAAACAAGAACATATTCCTCACATATGCCCAATGTTCTATACCTAAAGAGAGAATGTTAGAGAAAATTAGGGAGCTGTTTACAACCAGACCACCAAATTATGTGAGGGTTGCACATGAATTACATGAGGACGGGCAACCACATCTCCATGCTCTTGTCCAATTTCCATACCGTTTCCAAAGCAGGATGAACGGTTCTTCGACATTACTCACGATCGAACTAATCGCCATTTCCATCCGAATGTACAAGGGGCTTACAACCATCAGAATGTGCTGGAATACATCTCCAAACACGGGGATTACACGGAATGGGGTGAATTCCGTGAGAGGGGCCATTGCGCTAACCAGAACAACAAAGAAAATATATATCGCGACGCACTTGCAGCCGGCACCAAGGACGAAGCACTGGCACTGGTACGAAATGGCGATCCAAAATGTTTTTGGCTAAATTATGACAAGTTGTCATCCAATTATGACCGGATTTCATTTAATCCGCCATTGCCGTATGTTCATCAATTTGCAGATACAGTATGGATCGTCCCCGCAGCTATACAGGAATGGGTTGCAGAAAATATAAGGGACGAAGCCCAAAGACCGCATAGGCCCAAGAGCATTATAATTGAAGGCCCATCTAGAATTGGGAAAACATGTTGGGCCCGGTCTTTGGGGCCCCATAATTATTATTCTGGCCACACCGATTTGAGGGACCACAAGGACGACGCTTTCTACAACATAATCGATGATGTGGCCCCACAATTTTTGAAACATTGGCGGGAGTTTATTGGAGCGCAACGGGATTTTTTTTCAAATTGTAAATATGCCCACCCAAAGAAAATAAAAGGCGGGATTCCAAGTATTATATTATGCAACCTCGGCGCTGACTCTAGTTATAAAGATTTTTTGGAAAAAAATGAACACGCCGGGCTCAAAGCGTGGACGATCCGAAACGCTGAGTTCTATACAGTCGACCAGCCCCTGTTTGCCAGAACCAATCAAGAAGAGGCATCGTAATGCCAAGACGAAGGCCCAACGTAGGAAGATATTCCACTTCCAATGCGGCTGTTCGTTATTCCATACGAACGGATGTATCGAACCACATCCACTGGAGAGAGAGGATGCAGTCAGGGGTCTTCTACGACACTTTGAGGAATCCGATGTGGTTCAGAGCCATAGACATGTCCATGCCGGGGAATCAGGGGGTATACAAGATAGAATGCCTGTTCAACTACAACCTCCGGAAAGCACTGCAAGTCCGGACGTTCACTGCGACAATGTATACATGGCTGACATACAGTGGTCTCAAAAGCCTATCGGAGAATGTATTTTCCCGGCTTATTGCACGCGGGATGACGAAGACATTATCCAGCTTTGGGATTATTAGCCCTATAAATTATTGTCTCGCACTGACTATTGTGCTCGAGGAGCTTTCGTATTATGTAAAAGATTGGCGATGGGAAAATATTTATGTACATTTTAATGATTAAATAATAAAGTTATTAAGATATATTTAATCAATATGATTATTGTTTGGATCATTAACAATAATATAATGGGCCCAAATACAATATCCCAAATGAAAAATCATTAACAGGCCCAATTACAGTATCCTAAATGAAGAGGCCCATTATAACATGACCAGGCCCAAAGCACTACAATGATTTTTCATAGGCCCATTAAATTGCTCTATGAAAGAAGTGGACACTAAAATGGGCCTCCAAGTATTACAATATAATATAAATGGGCCGAAGATACAGGTGTGAGCAAAAGTGATGTAAGGCCAAAAATGTGTAATAAGCCGGGAAAATACATTCTCCGATAGGCTTTTGAGACCACTGTATGTCAGCCATGTATACATTGTCGCAGTGAACGTCTGGACTTGCAGTGCTTTCCGGAGGTTGTAGTTGAACAGGCATTCTATCTTGTATACCCCCTGATTCCCCGGCATGGACATGTCTATGGCTCTGAACCACATCGGATTCCTCAAAGTGTCGTAGAAGACCCCTGACTGCATCCTCTCTCTCCAGTGGATGTGGTTCGATACATCCGTTCGTATGGAATAACGAACAGCCGCATTGGAAGTGGAATATCTTCCTGCGTTGGGCCTTCGTCTTGGCATTACGATGCCTCTTCTTGATTGGTTCTGGCAAACAGGGGCTGGTCGACTGTATAGAACTCAGCGTTTCGGATCGTCCACGCTTTGAGCCCGGCGTGTTCATTTTTTTCCAAAAAATCTTTGTAACTAGAGTCAGCGCCGGGGTTGCATAATATAATACTTGGAATCCCGCCTTTTATTTTCTTTGGGCGGGCATATTTACAATTTGAAAAAAAATCCCGTTGCGCTCCAATAAACTCCCGCCAATGTTTCAAAAATTGTGGGGCCACATCATCGATTATGTTGTAGAAAGCGTCGTCCTTGTGGTCCCTCAAATCGATGTGGCCAGAATAATAATTATGGGGCCCCAAAGACCGGGCCCAACATGTTTTCCCAATTCTAGATGGGCCTTCAATTATAATGCTCTTGGGCCTATGCGGTCTTTGGGCTTCGTCCCTTATATTTTCTGCAACCCATTCCTGTATAGCTGCGGGGACGATCCATATTGTATCTGCAAATTGATGAACATACGGCAATGGCGGATTAAATGAAATCCGGTCATAATTGGATGACAACTTGTCATAATTTAGCCAAAAACATTTTGGATCGCCATTTTTGGCCAAAATTAGAGAGGGGTGACCCTTTCTCTCCTTGTTTTGTTTTCTAGCATTTTTGGCCTTACAAAGGAGCCCTTATTTGCATGCTTCCACGCCATGTTTTAGGCCATTTTTGATGAGTTTTAGGACCTGCATAGGCTCATTGTTCTTGCATTTTGCCCCCGCCTTCGAGCACATATCTTCGTTATCTTGCATGCTTTTATCTAAGTCATCGGCCTTGTCAAAAATGGGTCGTCTCCGGGCTTTGACATTCACTCACGTCACTAATGACTTTCGAGTTCTGTCAAAGAGGGGCAACTGTAGACACCCCATTTTTGACCGACCTTAAGACTCAGACGTCATCGATTGAGCGCTCGGTGATTGCACATGTTGTGCTCGTTCTGAGGTTACAGAGTTTCGGCTGAGAGCCTTACCACCGGACCTCGGGACGCTTTTGTGCTTTGCCTCGATTTGCGAACCAGGTTCTATTTTCTCTTCCCGAAGGGAGAGAGAGGTCTCGTAGACCATCTCTTAGTGGTCGTAGGCCACTTTTCGTGGTCGTAGACCACTGTTCCCGTTTGGAGACCAGTTTCCGATTTTCGGAGCTGTCGGCCGTGCGCCTCAGTTTGAGACCGCTTAACTTTCTCCGTTTGGCACGGTTTTTGGACAGCTTGAACCTTTTGAACCTTTGTTTTCGCTTCTTGAGGGAGCTTGAACCTTTTGAACCTTCGTTTTAGCTTCTTGAGGAAGCTTGAACCTTTTGAACCCCGGTTTTAGCTTCTTGAGGAAGCTTGAACCTTCGGAACCTTCGTTTTAGCTTCCTGAGGGAGCTTGAACCTTTTGAACATTCATTTTAGCTACTTGAGGGAGCTTGAACCTTTTGAACCTTCATTTTAGCTTCTTGAGGGAGCTCGAACATTTTGAACCCCCGTTTTGGCTTCTTGAGGAAGCTTGAACCTTCTGAACCTTCGTTTTAGCTTCTTGAGGAAGCTTGAACCTTTTGAACCTTTGCTCTAACTTCTCCGAGAAGCTTGAACCCTTTGCTCTAGCTTCTTCAAGAAGCTTGAACCTTTGCTATAGCTTCTCCAAGAAACTTGAACCTTTTGAACCTTTGCTCTAGCTTCTCCAAGAAGCTTGAACACTTTGCTCTAACTTCTCCAAGAAGCTTGAACCTTTTGCTCTAGCTTCTCCAAGAAGCTTGAACCCTCTTGTTTCTCTATAAGAGAGGGCCTCCCTCTCCTTTAAAGAGGTTGAAAAAAATTTGTCTAAGGAAAAACACATATATCTCTCTATATCTCTACATTCTAGGCTTAGAGAGGGTGTTTGTTCTTGGCCTTTAACACCACACCTCATTGCCACACACCTCCACCATTGATCTAAGAGGTTCTTGGAGGGTCTTGAGAGGTCTCAAAGACCTGGTTTTTGGTCCAACAAGCTGCTGGTTTTGCTGAACCTACAAGGGTAACACACTAGTCCCTCTTTTTAGCATTATTTTGATCCATCTCTTAGCCGTACTTGCAAGCGTATTTGAGCTTTGGTGTAAACTGAAAAAAGTCTTATTTTGAGGCCCTTAACATGTTTGATTAAGATCATTTTTCTGTTGGGGGTCATCTACCCCCTTGCATGCTTCATTTTACCTTGTTTTGAGCCATGCCTTGGAGCATTTGTGTTGGCCTTTTAGCCACTGAAATCCAGTGGATTTTCAATGGCTAGCATGCTGTTTTGAGTGCCAAAATCAGAGAGGGGTGACCCTCTCTCTCCTTGTTTTGTTTTCTAGCATTTTTGGCTTTACAAAGGAGCCCTTATTTGCATGCTTCCAAGCCATGTTTCAGGCCATTTTTGATGAGTTTTAGGACCTGCATAGGCTCATTGTTCTTGCATTTTGCCTCCGCCTTCGAGCACATGTCTTCGTTATCTTGCATGCTTTTGTCTAAGTCTTCGGCCTTGTCAAAAGTGGGTCGTCTCCGGGCTTTGACATCCACTCCCGTCACTTATAACTTTCGAGTTCTGTCAAAGAGGGGCAACTGTAGACACCCCATTTTTGACCGAACTTAAGACTTAGACGTCATCGATTGAGCGCTCGGTGATTGCGTATGTTGTGCTCGTTCTGAGGTTACGGAGTTTCGGCTGAGAGCCTTACCTCCGGACCTCGGGACACTTTTGTGCTTTGCCGCGATTTGCGAACCAAGTTCTGTTTTCTCTTCCCGAAAGGAGGGAGTGGTCTCGTAGACCATCACTCAGTGGCCGAAGGCTACTTTTCGTGGTCGTAGACCACTGTTCCCGTTTGGAGACCAGTTTTTGATTTTCGAAACCGTCGGCCGTGCGCCTCGGTTCGGGACCGCTTAACTTTCTCCGTTTGGCACGGTTTTTGGACAGGTTGAACCTTTTGAACCTTCATCTTGGCTTCTTGAGGGAGCTTGACCCTTTTGAACCTTCATTTTGGCTTCTTGAGGAAGCTTGAACCTTTTGAACCCTTATTTTAGCTTCTTCAGGAAGTTGAACCTCCTGAACCTTCGTTTTAGCTTCTTGAGGGAGCTTGAACCTTTTGAACCTTCGTCATAGCTTCTTGAGGGAGCTTGAACCATTTGAACCTTCGTCTTAGCTTCTTGAGGGAGCTTGAACCTTTTGAACCTTCGTTTTAGCTTCTTGAGCGAGATTGAACCTTGTGAATCCTTGTTTTAGCTTCTTGAGGAAGTTGAACCTTCTGAACCTTCGTTTGAGCTTCTTGAGGGGAGCTTGAACCTTTTGAACCTTCATTTTAGCTTCTTGAGGGAGCTTGAACCTTTTGAACCTTCGTTTCAGCTTCTTGAGGGAGCTTGAACCTTTTGAACCTTCGTTTTAGCTTCTTGAGGAAGCTTGAACCTTTTGAACCCTTATTTTGGCTTCCTGAGGAAGCTTGAACCCTCTGAACCTTCGTTTTAGCTTCTTGAGGAAGCTTGAACCTTTTGAACCTTCGATTTAGCATGTTGAGGAAGCTTGAACCTTTTGAACCTTTGTTCTAGCTTCTCCAAGAAGCTTGAACCCTTTGCTCTAACTTCTCCAAGAAGCCTGAACCTTTTGAACCTTTGCTCTAGCTTCTCCAAGAAGCTTGAACCCTCTTGTTTCTCTATAAGAGAGGGCCTCCCTCTCCTTTAGAGAGGTTGAAAAAAATTTGTCTAAGGAAAAACACATATATCTCTCTATATCTCTACATTCTAGGCTTAGAGAGGGTGTTTGTTCTTGGCCTTTAACACCACACCTCATTGCCACACACCTCCACCATTGATTTAAGGTTCTTGGAGGGTCTTGAGAGGTCTCAAAGTGCTAGTTTTTGGCCCAAGGAGCTGCTGGTTTCGCTGAACCTACAAGGGTAACACACTATTCCCTCTTTTTAGCATTATTTTGATCCATCTCTTAGCCTTACTTGGAAGCATATTTGAGCTTTGGTGTAAACTGGAAAAAGTCTTATTTTGAGGCCCTTAACATGTTTGTTTAAGATCATTTTTCTGTTGGGGGTCATCCACCCCCTTGCATGCTTCATTTTACCTTGTTTTGAGCCATGCCTTAGAGCATTTGTGTTGGCCTTTGTTTGGCGTTTTAGCCGCTAAAATCTAGTGGATTTTCAGTGGCTAGCATGCTATTTTGAGTGCCAAAATTAGAGAGGGGTGACCCTCTCTCTCCTTGTTTTGTTTTCTAGCATTTTTGGCCTTACAAAGGAGCCCTTATTTCCATGCTTCCAAGCCATGTTTCAGGCCATTTTTGATGAGTTTTAGGACCTGCATAGGCTCATTGTTCTTGCATTTTGCTCCCGCCTTTGAGCACATATCTTTGTTATCTTGCATGCTTTTGTCTAAGTCTTCGGCCCGGTCAAAAATGGGTCGTCTCCGGGCTTTCACATTCAGTCCCGTCACTTATGACTTTTGAGTTCTGTCAAAGAGGGTCGACTGTAGACACCCCATTTTTAACCGACCTTAAGACTCAGACGTCATCGATTGAGCGCTCGGTGATTGCGCATGTTGTGCTCGTTCTGAGGTTACGGAGTTTCGGCTGAGAGCCTTACCTCTGGACCTCGGGACTCTTTTGTGCTTTGCCTCGATTTGCGAACCAAGTTCTGTTTTCTCTTCCCGAAGGGAGGGAGAGGCCTGGTAGACCATCTCTCAGTGGCCGCAGGCTACTTTTCGTGGTCGTAGACCAATGTTTCCGTTTGGAGACCAGTTTTCGATTTTCAGAGCCGTCGGCCGTGCGCCTCGGTTCGGGAGCGCTTAACTTTCTCCGTTTGGCACGATTTTTGGACAGCTTGACGCTTTTGAACCTTCGTTTTTGCTTCTTGAGGGAGCTTGAACCTTTTGAACCTTCGTTTTAGCTTATTGAGGAAGCTTGAACCTTTAGAACCTTCGTTTTAGCTTCGTGAGGAAGCATGAACCTTTTGAACCCTTGTTTTTGCTTCTTGAGGAAGTTGAACCCTCTGAACCTTCGTTTTAGCTTCTTGAGGGAGCTTGAACCTTTTGAACCTTCGGTTTAGCTTCTTAAGGGAGCTTGAACCTTTTGAACCCTTTTTTTGGCTTCTTGAGGAAGCTTGAACCTTCTAAACCTTCATTTTAGCTCCTTGAGAAAGCTTGAACCTTTTGAACCTTCGTTTTAGCTTCTTAAGGAAGCTTGAACCTTTTCAACCTTTGCTCCAGCTTCTCCGAGAAGCTTGAACCCTTTGCTCTAGCTTCTCCAAGAACCTTGAACCATTGCTCTAGCTTCTCCAAGAGGCTTGAACCTTTTGAACCTTTGCTCTAGCCTCTCCGAGAAGCTTGAACCCTCTTATTTCTCTATAGGAGAGGGCCTCCCTCTCCTTTAGAGAGGTTGAAAAAGATTTGTCTAAGGAAAAGCACATATATCTCTCTATATGTCTACATTCTAGGCTTAGAGAGGGTATTTATTCTTGGCCTTTTACACCACACCTCATAGCCACACACCTCCACCATTGATCTAAGGTTCTTGGAGGGTCTTGAGAGGTCTCAAAGAGTTGGTTTTTGGTCCAAGAAGCTGCTGGTTTTGCTGAAGCTATAAGGGTAACACACTATTCCCTCTATTTAGCATTATTTTGATCCATCCCTTAGGCTTGCAAGCATATTTGAGTTTCGGTGTAAACTGAAAAAAGTCTTTGTTTCAGATCATTTTTCTGTTGAGGGTCATCTACCCCTTTGCATGCTTAATTTTACCTTGTTTTGAGCCATGCCCAGGAGCATTTGTGTTGGCCTTTGTTTGGCCTTTTAGCCACTGAAATCCAGTGGATTTCCAGTGGCTAGCATGCTGTTTTGAGTGCCAAAATCAGAGAGGGGTAACCCTCTCTCTCCTTGTTTTGTTTTGTAGCATTTTTGGCCTTACAAAGGAGCCCTTATATGCATGCTTCCAAGCCATGTTTCAGACCATTTTTGATGAGTTTTAGGACCTGCATAGACTCATTGTTCTTGCATTTTGCCCCGCCTTCGAGCACATATCTTCCTTATCTTGCATGATTTTGTCTAACTCTTCGGCCTTGTCAAAAATGGGTCGTCTCCGGGCTTTGAATTCACTCCCGTCACTTATGACTTTTGAGTTTTGTCAAAGAGGGGCAACTATAGACACCCCATTTTTTATCGACCCTAAGACTCAGACGTCATCGATTGAGCGCTCGGTGATTGCGCATGTTGTGCTCGTTCTGAGGTTAAGGAGTTTCGGCTGAGAGCCTTACCTCCGGACCTCGGGACTCTTTTGTGCTTTGCCTCGATTTGCAAACCAGGTTCTGTTTTCTCTTCCCGAAGGGAGGGAGAGGTCTCGTAGACCATCTCTCAGTGGCCGTAGGCTACTTTTCGTGGTCGTAGACCACTGTTCCCATTTGGAGACCAGTTTCCGATTATCGGAGCCGTCGGCCGTGCGCCTCGGTCCGGGACCGCTTAACTTTCTCCGTTTGGCACGGTTTTTGGATAGCTTGAAAAGCTCCCTCAAGAAGCTAAACCGAAGGTTGAAAAGGTTCAATCTCCTTCAAGAAGCTAAAACGAAGGTTCAGAAGGTTCAACTTCCTCAAGAAGCTAAAACAAGGGTTCAAAAGGTTCAAGCTTCCTCAAGAAGCTAAGACAGCAAGAAGTTAGCAAAAGGTTCAAGCTTCCTCAAGAAACTAAAACGAACGGTTCAAAAGCTTCAAGCTCCACGCAATGAAGCTAAAACGAAGGTTCAAAAGCTTCAAGATGTCCAAAAATCCGTGCTCAAACGGAGAAAGTTAAGCGGTCCCGAACCAAGGCGCACGGCTGACGGCTCCTTTGTAAGGCCAAAAATGCAAGAAAACAAAACAAGGAGAGAGAGGGTCACCCCTCTCTGATTTTGGCACTCAAAAAGCATGCTAGCCACTGAAAATCCACTGGATTTAGTGGCTAAAAGGCCAAATCAAAGGCCAACACAAATGCTCTAAGGCATGGCTCAAAACGAGGTAAAATGAAGCATGCAAGGGGGTAGATGACCCCAACAGAAAAATAATCTTAACAAACATGTTAAGGGCCTCTAAATAAGACTTTTTTCAGTTTACACCGAAGCTCAAATATGCTTGCAAGTAAGGCTAAGAGATGGATCAAAATAATGCTAAAAAGAGGGAATGTGTGTTACCCTTGTAGCTTCAGCAAAACCAGCAGCTTCTTCGACCAAGAACCAGCTCTTTGAGACCTCTCAAGACCCTCCAAGAACCTTAGATCAATGGTGGAGGTGTGTGGCTATTAGGTGTGGTGTTAAAGGCCAAGAACAAACACCCTCTCTAAGCCTAGAATGTAGAGATATAGAGAGATATATGTGCTTTTCCTTAGACAAATTTTTTTCAACCTCTCTAAAGGAGAGGGAGGCCCTCTCTTATAGAGAAACAAGAGGGTTAAGCTTCTTGAGAAGCTAGAGCAAAAGTTCAAGCTTCTTGGAGAAGCTAAGCAAAGGTTCAAAAGGTTCAAGCATCTTGGAGAAGCTAGAGCAAAGGTTTCAAGCTTCTTGGAGAAGCTAGAGCAAAGGGTTCAAGCTTCTCGAGAAGCTGGAGCAAAGGTTCAAATGGTTCAAGCTTCCCAAGAAGCTAAAACGAAGGTTCAAAAGGTTCAAGCTTCCTCAAGAGCTAAAATGAAGGTTCAGAAGGTTCAAGCTTCCTCAAGAAGCCAAAACAAGGGTTCAAAAGGTTCAAGCTCCCTCAAGAAGTTAAAACGAAGGTTCAAAAGGTTCAAGCTCCCTCAAGAAGCTAAAACGAAGGTTCAAAAGGTTCAACTTCCTCAAGAAGCTAAAACAAGGGTTCAAAGGTTCAAGCTTCCTCAAGAAGCTAAACGAAGGTTCAAAAGGTTCAAGCTCCTCAATAAGCTAAAACGAAGGTTCAAAAGGTTCAAGCTCCCTCAAGAAGCTAAAACGAAGGTTCAAAAGCTTTAAGCTGTCCAAAAACCGTGCCAAACAGGAGAAAGTTAAGCGGTCCCGAACCGAGGCGCACGGCCGACGGCTCCGAAAATCGAAAACTGGTCTCCAAACGGGAACAGTGGTCTACGACCACGAAAAGTAGCCTACGGCCACTGAGAGATGGTCTACGAGACCTCTCCCTCCCTTCGGGAAGAGAAAACAGAAACTTGTTCGTCAAATCGGGCAAAGCACAAAAGAGTCCGAGGTCCGGAGGTAAGGCTCTCAGCCGAAACTCCGTAACCTCAGAACGAGCACAACATGCGCAATCACCGAGCGCTCAATCGATGACGTCTGAGTCTTAAGGTCGGTCAAAAATGGGGTGTCTACAGTTGCCCCTCTTTGACAGAACTCGAAAGTCATAAGTGACGGGAGTGAATGTCAATAGCCCGAGAGAGACCCATTTTTGACAAGGCCGAAGACTGAGACAAAACCATGCAAGTAACGAAGATATGTGCTCGAAGGCGGGGGCAAAATGCAGAACAATGAGCCTATGCAGGTCCTAAAACTCATCAAAAATGGCCTGAAACATGGTTTGAAAGCATGCAAATAAGGGCTCCTTTGTAAGGCCAAAAATGCTAGAAAACAAAACAAGGAGAGAGAGGGTCACCCCTCTCTGATTTTGGCACTCAAAACAGCATGCTAGCCACTGAAAATCCACTGGATTTCAGTGGCTAAAAGGCCAAACAAAGGCCAACACAAATGCTCCAAGGCATGGCTCAAAACAAGGTAAAATGAAGCATGCAAGGGGGTAGATGACCCCCAAAAGAAAAATGATCTTAAACAAACATGTTAAGGTCCTCAAAATAAGACTTTTTTTCAGTTTACACCGAAGCTCAAATATGCTTGCAAGTAAGGCTAAGAGATGGATCAAAATAATGCTAAAAAGAGGGAATAGTGTGTTACCCTTGTAGCTTCAGCAAAACCAGCGGCTTCTTGGACCAAAAACCAGCTCTTTGAGACCTCTCAAGACCCTCCAAGAACCTTAGATCAATGGTGGAGGTGTGTGGCTATGAGGTGTGGTGTTAAAGGCCAAGAATAAACACCCTCTCTAAGCCTAGAATGTAGAGATATAGAGAGATATATGTTTTTCCTTAGACAAATTTTTTTTCAACCTCTCTAAAGGAGAGGGAGGCCCTCTCTTATAGAGAAACAAGAGGGTTCAAGCTTCTTGGAGAAGCTAGAGCAAAGGTTCAAAAGGTTCAAGCTTCTTAGAGAAGCTAGAGCAAAGGGTTCAAGCTTCTCGGAGAAGCTAGAGCAAAGGTTCAAAAGGTTCAAGCTTCCTCAAGAAGCTAAAACGAAGGTTCAAAAGGTTCAAGCTTCCTCAAGAGCTAAAATGAAGGTTCAGAAGGTTCAAGCTTCCTCAAGAAGCCAAAACAAGGGTTCAAAAGGTTCAAGCTCCTCAAGAAGCTAAAACGAAGGTTCATAAAGGTTCAAGCTCCCTCAAGAAGCTAAAACGAAGGTTCAGAAGGTTCAACTTCCTCAAGATGGGTGGGTGCTATTTGTAAGCACCTCATGATGTAGGATGGAGCCCATGTGCAAGGCACATGGGGAATATTCTCTCTAACCACCTTGTCCGAGGAGGTGACCTCTCCGAGGGTGAGAAAAACCCCGAAGAGGAGATCAACCCCTCGGCGAACCCTTCTTCTTAGCCAAACCTAACCAATGATCCCCAATCATCCCAAAGGGTCAGGGGTAGTCCCAGAGGACGTCCTGCCGCATAAGGGTCAGGGGTAGTTCAAGAGAACGCCTTGCCGCAAATATTGCCGAGTCTTAGGGACCCCCTAGATCGTGCCACCTCGACCCGGGTATAGGCTAGTTTAACCGAAGAGTGAATTTATCTCCACTCACCGTCCTCGGGATCGGGTCCTTTGTTCGGACTCCATTACGCCCATGGTTCTGGTGCGCAGATCCCGGAAAGCTCCGAGCTCGCAAGTGTTCTGGGACTCATTAACGGAGCGACTTCTAGATTGCGTCTGAATCCGTTCGAAGCCAAGTGCTTCGGATCTCTAGGTTCGTGGATCCGAACCCTTTCAAGTCCGAGTGCCTCGGATCTCTAGGCTTATTCAATACCCTATCGAGTCCGGGCCCGAGTAAGTCTCTAAGTCTCTAAGTTCGTGGATCCGAACCCCTTCGAGGCTTAGAGCGATTCAGCCCGTTTGATGGCGATGGGCCCACCAATCTTGGACTTGCGATAAATTCGGGCCCACCAATCTTGGACTATTGGGCTTAATTAATTAAATGGGCTCAAATTAGCTCCTCTTACATTTGCCCCTTGCGTGTATGAGAAATTGTAGTTTTCTCGGACATGCATAGTTTCACCTTGTTAGCCATGCTTCGCATTACATCTTCAGGAATATTTGGTCTTCATGTAGCTTTTGGATAATATTGACAATTAATAAAGATAATAAAGAATCTTTTTTTTTTTTTTTTTTTGCCATGCTTGGCCCATACACACTTTTATATTTAATATTTTGATAATCCACCACCAAGAATCAATAATTAAATGCCTCTCCCAGAAAAATAATCAAACTTTTTTTTTTTTTTTCATCTTGTACTGTTTGGGCCCACGTAATTACAAACCCATCAAAGAAATAAATTCTTGCTGAAAGTCCAACCTCAATTCTTTAATTCCTTTAATCAACTTACATAAATTCAATTTGGCAGATTCCCAGAATATTCGGAGATCTATTGTGTATACATATCCTTTAGCATATCTGAAGGACCACCAATCAAGAGGCAAAGAGCTTGTGCTTATCTCCTTTTTTTATTCTGAAATGTAACCAACCAGCAAAACTTTTATTTATTTATTTTGAGAGGTCTAACATCCAAACCCATTTTCGTTTCTCACTCTAATTTATTGAAGACCACTGTTTCTCCTTTTTTTGAAATTGAAAACCCATAAAATGCATGGCACTTTCTATATATATATATATATATATATTGTGGAATATGTGAGGGACCACCATAACCAAACTTTTTGCTCCAAAACAAACTTTATCTTCTCCAACAACCTGAGGGCCCATCATATATATCTATATATATAGCCCTAGCGTTAGCATATTTGTAGCCATCCTAATCAAACTTTTGATAAAAAAAAAAAAACCTTGGCCCTTTTCTCTTTCTGTCAAACTCTTTCTCAGCCCACTCTCTTTAACAGAGACAGATTCAGACTTCGTCTTCTTCAAGGAGCTCTATTCCTATAATTCCAGAGGCTGATGCCGTTTAGTACACTGACCTCCATCGCCACTCTAAGCAACGTCACCGACTTAACCCAGCTCCGACTGCCGCAGACGTCGCGGTCCAGCCACTGCCTTGTCCCAGCTCCGACGGCTAGCACCGACGCCAACATCTCTGCAAAGTCACAGCTCTGCGACGTCCCCAGCAACATCACTGCGACTTTCGGCCTCAACTGCACAGCGCCGACCACTGTTGGCTCCTCTCTGCCGCGACTTTGCCTCCTGCTCCGGCTGTTCAGCGCCACCCACACACGCCGCCCACTCAACGCGTTGTGTGTGGTTTTGCCTAGCGCAATCTCGGCGATATTTTCAGAGTTTGGACCACATAGATTTTGGTTTTGCTTGCACACCCATTGGCTCCAGCCGTGATTAATTAATGCCGACCACGTCGCCGACTCAACGCGGCGATGGTCTGCCCAGTTCATTTCTCACCCATTGTTCGTGCGAGCGATACGTGCTGCCACCAACCTATTCTGACTGTCTTGGGCCATTTGGGTGCTTGGTTCGGTCTATTTCTTGCTTCCATAGTGCTTGCTCCTGCCCATTTTTTTTATTTCTTCAAAACTGACTCAGATCTGTAAACTGTTTTCTGCCAAAACCCTCTTCTCATTCTTCTTATATTTTTGGATCTGTGGGTATTCCTTACTTCACTACCGAATTTTTTTTTTCAGGTTGCATGTTGTTCATCGCCGCAGCTACAGGCCCCGCCGTTGTCAATACTTCACCTCGGCCCAACCTACTGTTGGCCTCTCCCTGCCGGTTTGCTTCTGGCCTCGACGGTCCAATGCTGACCACACATATCGCCCCACTCAACGCGATGTGTGGTCACCGTTCAGCTTGTTAGCAGCGTGACAACCTGGGAGGCGCGCACTCGTTCACGGCAGTCAGTACACTGCACTGCTGATCTGCTCCACCCGCTGCTGCACACCATCAGTGCTTCACTTCAGCCTAGTGAGCTTAGAGATTCGGGCACGCCGGATCTTGGTTTCGCTCCTACAGCCGCTGAAGTCCATCACTGCTTGTGTATCACTCGTTGTCTCAACCCTCTAAGTGCCACTGTCGGCTTATGCAAGAACCAACTCCGGCGTTATCTTGCGCGGACCACTTCAACTCGCGTGGCTTGTGTATGTGTCATGCCCAGCTCCTGCACCGTTGAGAAGTGACGACCACGCCGCCCACTCAACGCGGCGTCGGTCTGTCCATATCCATTCTTATTCACTGTTTGTGCCATCGTCGATCTATTCCGACTATCCTTGGTGCTGATTTTGATTTGTGCCGATTCAACCCTTCATTGCTCCGGATCTCTAATTACAAACTTGATTTGGTTTGGGATTCGGGTTATTCGAAAACTCGTAATTCTGATTTGAGATAACTAGTGCTCTGTTAAATCTTGGTTTAGTATCTCTAACTCGTTTTGAGAATACATTTTGAAACCTTTACATGAGATTTGAGCTTCCATTGATGATCCTGACTTGAATAGAACTTTGATGCTGCAATTTTGTCTTGAAATAGCTATTGCCTCTATTGAATCTTGATTTGCATGATAAATGTAGTCTTGAAATTCATGTTTTGGAGCTTGACCTTGTGTTCATAAATTTGACGTAGATATAGTATTAATGTGGCAAATGAGGGATTGGTGTTGCTACTGAAAATTTTGTTAGACTTGCTCGTCTTGAAATTTGTAGAGTAAATAAATATTGTTGCAAAAGAAATCCGAGGAAATAAGTCTCCCATATTGTATATAAATCTTCTTGTCGGATAATTGATTGTTGTGGCTCCGAGAATAGTGAAACCCGATATTGAGCTTTATATACTTGATGAATGAATTCCCGATATCCATATTCGGTGAATGTTTCGCTTGGAAGAATAACTAATGTAACAGAGAATAAGACCATATATTGATGTGTGCTGATTTTGTGGACACTCAGAGGAAATAAAATGTTGATGCCGAAATTTTGTTTGAACATTGTTGCTTTATGTCGGCTTGAGAGGAACCGGCCCGAAGAGACAAAATCTTGATCGTTGCATTTTCACGAACTTGCTCGGAGGAGTAGAATTGTTGTAGCTTAAATAGATCATTATTATTTGTTGATGTTGCCCCATTCCGATAATCCCTGAATCAGGATATGAAATGGATATTGCCCATCTCATTTGTTGTTTTACTATTTCAGGCAAATAAATTTTTGTGCGAAATCCACGACCCTGAGGCCTTTAGAATCTTCACTAATGAGAGCAAGGGCTATTCCTCGGAAGTCCGAACAGAAGCAAGACTGTCCTTCGGGAGTCCGAAAGTAGCACACACCCTACTTTGGCAAGAAAGATTCCTCTGGAAGATAGCCGAGTCTACCAAGCTTGCACCAACAGAAGTAAAGATTGTCTCTCAGAAGTCCGAGCAGAAGCAAGGCTGTCCCTCAGAAGTTTGAGCGGAAACAAGGCTGTCCCTCAGAAGTCCGAGCAGAAACAAGGTTGTCCCTCAGAAGTCCGAGCAGAAACAAGGCTGTCCCTCAGAAGTTTGAGCGGAAACAAGGCTCTCCCTCAGAAGTCCGAGCAGAAACAAGGCTGTCCCTCAGAAGTCCGAGTGGATGCGCATTTCTACTTCGGCAGCTAATGGAAGCAAAGGCTATCCCTCGGGAGTTCGAGTAAGAGTCCACTCTACTTTGAAAAGAAAGATCCTCGGAGCTCGTATTGATGAAATCAAGGGCTGTTCTTCGGACCCGCACTAATGAGAGCAAGAGTTGTCCCTCGGAAGGCTCTCCCTCAGAAGTCCAAGCAGAAACAAGGCTGTCTCTCAGAAGTCCGAATGGATGCACACTTCTACTTCGGCAGCTAATGGAAGCAAAGGCTATCCCTCGAAGCTCGCACTGACGGAAGCGAGATCTGCTTTTCGAAAGTCTGAGGCGGAGAAGACACTCTACTTCAGCAAGAAAGATCCTTGAGGCTCGTACTGATGGAAGCGAGGCCTGTTCTTCGAAAGTCTGAGTGGGAGCACACACTCTACTTTAACAAGAAAGATCCTCGAAGCTCACGCTGATGGAAACAAGATTTGCTTTCGAAAGTCAGAGTGGGAGCACACACTCTACTTCAACAAGAAAGATCTTCGAAGCTTGAACTGACAGAAGTAAGGGCTATTCTTCGGAAGTCGAAGTGGGAGCACACACTCTACTTCAGCAAGAAAGAGCCTCAAAACTTGCATTGATGGAAGCAATGGCTGCTCCTCGGAGGTCCGAGTGGAAGTACACTTCAACTGTGTCAAGAAAACTCCCTTTAGGTTGGTAACTAAGTCTACTATTCCTCTTTCTTCTTTGAGGGCAACAAAAATTGAAAACTGTTTCAAGCAACATAACACAATGAAGATATACAATGTAGAGAAAATAACTTCTAATGGAGATACATAATATGGAGGAAATAAATTTCTTCATGACATAAGAAAGATAGAACTTCTTGGATAATGTAAGTAAATATAAATTGTAAATGTCATAGATAGACTTCTTCTACAGAATGTTGACATTTGCCCCTAGAGTTGCGAGGTCATTTGGAAAGCTTTCACCAGTTGCTCGGGTTGTGTCCATCATGCACCATCATAGCCATGTCTTCTAAGATATCCTGGGGCTCCTGTTCTCTGAACTCTAGCTCATCTTCTTCGACTTTCTTTCTAAAGCCTAGTGTCCGACACTTTTCTGTAGGATGCCCTAGTGATCGGTGGAAAACACAATAATTAGGGCCCTCACGGTCTTTCTTCGGCAAAAGCTCTTCGATACGAGGCAACTTCAGTTCTCCGTCTGCCACCCATTCTTTAACTAAGGCCTTCACCTCCTCAACACTACACGGAAAAGGAGTGTCATCTTCGCAGTATTTCCTCTTCTGACCTCTGAATTCCTCCCCCTGCGACTTTCTGGGTAGAAGACGCGGAAGCCGCAGTGACAGAAGGTCCTCGGGATGACTTGAAGTTGGTTTTATAACTAGTCTCGAACCCGATCTCCTGAGATTGAGGTATGTTGATGTTTCGAGATGCTTCAATTAGTAGCCGAGAAGGTGGGTAGCTTGATTAACTAAAAGCATCTTGTATCCGTTCAATGCCCCTTCAACACAGATTTGGACCAAGTAGCTTTCCTCCGCAGCCTCATGACAATCTACGGCTTGTCTTGGAACCTCTTCACATATTCAAGAATGTCTTCACCTTCCCCTGCTTTTCCTTACATAGGGTAAGTGCGGTCACTTTCTCGGCACTTGAAAGAATTTGGCGTGGAATTTGTTGACCATCTCCTCCCAACTTCGAACAGAGTTTGGGGCCAAGTTAACATACCAACTATATGCTCGGTCGGTGAGGGACTTGGAGAATTCTCTCAGTGGAGGACATGATTTGAACCATGAATCCCCAAAGTCTCGATGAACCGAACAACATGTTCTCGAGCATTTCCTTGCTTGCCATTGAATTTGATGAACTTCGGCACCGTGTACCCCTCCGGTATGGATAACTCAACATCTCGATAGGGTATGGTGGCTTGACATCCGGTCAGGCAAAGAGGGTAAAGTCCTCTTGCCCGTTCGAGATCGAACATGGCTTGCACATCGGCGAGAGTGAGAAATTGTTGAGGAGAGAAACTTGATGGTGGTATTCCCGAAACCTGACTTGTAGACCCGAAGATTGAGCTAGGGGCGACTTGGCCATTTGGGTGTTGAGAATTCACCATCGGTGAAGACACATGATGAAATTGGCCATGGCACCTATGGACACGCCATTTGGTGATGGGACGTTGCATTGGGTCCCGTAAAGTTCATTGCACGCCATGGCTATACTGGTTGGACTTGCAAACTTGGCGTCGGAGCCAAAGGAGACCCACTCGGTACATGAGTAGAATTTACAATCGTGGAACAAAATTAGGCATGGATGGAGCACCATTTTGTAGAGGAATTTCTACGTAGGCTTCCTTGAATTTCCACAGCCGCTGGAACACCATTCATCACCCGGAAACTCCTCCAACCGCCGTCTGGACTATGCTTGATCCTCCAGGTGCTGATTTTGCACTCCACGGGCCGTAGGTTGGCCATGACTTGTTCCTCCTAGCACTTGATTCTGCACACCATTTTGTACAACTTCAGGGAGAATTTGGGGTGGATCTTGATGGTTTTGACCATTTCCAACATTGCCATGAAGTTGTTGATGCTTGTCAGTGCTCGACTTGACCTCCATTTGTTGCTGGTGGTGCGAAATTCGAACCCATCACCAACATGGTGTGGGTGAGATTTTGAAGGTTGTGAGAATCTCTTGTGAGTGTGTTGGAGTTCTTGAATGGCTTCAAGGATGAGAGGTGAGTCTTGAACTTGAGTCCTTTCATCACCACCATTGGAAGAGCCTTGTTGATGAGTCTCATTATCTGCTCATTTTTGCCGGTGTTGTATGAGTTCCAGATCTCGTTGAAACCATTAACCAATCCGCCTCCCCAGTGGAGTGCCAAATGTATGAAGGGGTTCAGGAAAGTTGTTGGAATCAAACTTCGAAGATCCTTGAAGAACAACTTTGAATTCTCTAGAAGATTATGAGAGGCTTAGATTCTTCAATAGTCTCAACTCAAGAACACAAGAGTAAACTGAGATGATGGAATAAGAGATTGGGTGAAGAAGAAGGCAAAATGGCTAGAGAGAGAATAATGGCAACGCTCTCCCATGGATCTCCCACTTTCACTCTCAAGGTTGATAATGGAGAAGGGAAATTAGTTCTTTCCCAAGAGTTGAAAAATCTCCAAAATCCATCCCTTGTAAAGCTATGGGTGGGTGCTATTTATAGGCACCTCATGATGTAGGATGGAGCCCATGTGCAAGGCACATGGGGAATATCTCTCTAACCACCTTGTCTCGAGGAGGTGACCTCTCGAGTGCTCTCGAGGGTGAGAAAAACCCCGAAGAGGTGATCAACCCTTCGGCGATACCCTTCTTCTTAGCCACACCTAACCAATGATCCCCAATCATCCCAAAGGGTCAGGGGTAGTCCAGAGGACGTCCTGCGACATAAGGGTCAGGGGTAGTTCAAGAGAACGCCCTGTCGCAAATATTGCCGAGTCTCAGGGACCCCCTAGATCATGCCACCTCGACCCGGGTATAGGCTAGTTTAACCGAAGAGTGAATTTATCTCCACTCACCGTCCTCGGGATTGGGTCCTTTGTCCGGACTCCATTACGCCCATGGTTCTGGTGCGCAGATCCCGGAAAGCTCCGAGCCCGCAAGTGTTCTGGGACTCATTAACAGAGCGACTTCTAATTGCGTCTGAATCCGTTCGAAGCCAAGTGCTTCGAATCTCTAGGTTCGTGGATCCGAACCCTTTCGAGTCCGAGTGCCTCGGATCTCTAGGCTTATTCAATACCCTTTCGAGTCTGGGCCCGAGTAAGTCTCTAAGTCTCTAAGTTCGTGGATCCGAACCCCTTCGAGGCTTAGAGCGATTCAGCCCATTTGATGGCGATAAATCCGGGCCCACCAATCTTGGACTATTGCGATAAAGAGTGCTCAGTGATTGCGCATGTTGTGCTCATTCTGAGGTTACGGAGTTTCGGCTGAGAGCCTTACCTCGGACCTCGGTACTCTTTTGTGCTTTGCCTCGAATTGCGAACCAGGTTCTGTTTCTCTTCCCGAAGGGAGGGAGAGGTCTCGTAGACCATCTCTCAGTGGCCGTAGGCTACTTTTCATGGTCGTAGACCACTGTTCCCGTTCGGAGACCAGTTTTCAATTTTTGGAGCCGTCGGCCGTGCGCCTCGGTTCGGGACCGCTTAACTTTCTCCGTTTGGCACGGTTTTTGGACAGCTTGAACCTTTTGAACCTTCGGTTTAGCTTCTTGAGGGAGCTTGAACCTTTTGAACCTTCGTTTTAGCTTCTTGAGGAAGCTTCAACCTTTTGAACCCTTATTTTAGAATCTTGAGGAAGTTGAACCTTCTGAACCTTCGTTTTAGCTTCTTGAGGAGCTTGAACCTTTTGAACCTTCGTTATAGCTTCTTGAGGGAGCATGAACCACTTAACCTTCGTCTTAGCTTCTTGAGGGAGCTTGAACCTTTTGAACCTTTGTTTTAGCTTCTAAGGAAGTTGAACCTCTGAACCTTCGTTTTAGCTTCTTGAGGGAGCTTGAACCTTTTGAACCTTTGTTTTAGCTTCTTGAGGGAGCCCGACCCTTTGAACCTTCGTTCAGCTTCTTGAGAAGCTTGAACCTTTTGAACCCATATTTTAGCTTCTTGAGAAGTTGAACCATCTAAACCTTCGTTATAGCTGCTTGAGGGAGCTTGAACCTTTTGAACCTTCGTTATAGCTTCTTGAGGGAGCTTGAACCATTTGAACCTTCGTCTTAGCTTTCTTGAGGGAGCTTGAACCTTTTGAACATTCGTTTTAGCTTCTTGAGGGAGCATGAACCTTTTGAACCTTTGTTTTAGCTTCTTGAGGAAGTTGAACCTTCTGAACCTTCGTTTTAGCTTCCTGAGGGAGCTTAAACCCTTTCAACCTTCATTTTAGCTTCTTGAGGGAGCTTGAACCTTTTGGACCTTCGTTTAACTTCTTGAGGAGCTTGAACCTTTTGAACCCTTGTTTTGGCTTCTTGAGGAAGCTTAAACCTTCTGAACCTTCGTTTTAGCTTGTTGAGGAAGCTTCAACCCTTTTGAACCTTCGTTTTAGCTTCTTGAGGAAGGTTGAACATTTTGAACCTTTGCTCTAGCTTCTGCAAGAAGCTTGAACCTTTGCACTAGCTTCTCCAAGAAGCTTGAACCTTTTGAACCTTTGCTCTAGCTTCTCTAAGAAGCTTGAACCCTCTTGTTTCTCTATAAGAGAGGGCCTCCCTCTCCTTTAGAGAGGTTGAAAAAAAATTTGTCTAAGAAAAAACACATATATCTCTCTATATCTTTACATTCTAGGCTTAGAGAGGGTGTTTGTTCTTGGCCATTAACACCACACCTCATTTCCACACACCTCCACCATTGATCTAAGGTTCTTGGAGGTCTTGAGAGGTCTCAAAGAGCTAGTTTTTGGTCCAAGAAGCTGCTGGTTTTCCTGAACCTACAAGGGTAACACACTATTCCCTCTTTTTAGCATTATTTTGATCCATCTCTAAGCCTTACTTGCAAGCATATTTGAGCTTCGGTGTAAACTGAAAAAAGTCGTATTTTGAGGCCCTTAACATGTTTGCTTCCTGATTTTGGCACTCAAAACAGCATGCTAGCCACTGAAAATCCACTGGATTTCAGTGGCTAAAAGGCCAAACAAAGGCCAATGCAAATGCTCTAAGGTATGGCTCAAAACGAGTCAAAATGAAGCATGCAAGGGGGTAGATGACCCCCAACAAAAAATGATCTTAAACAAAGATGTTAAGGGCCTCAAAATAAGACTTTTTTCAGTTTACACCGATGCTCAAATATGCTCCCAAGTGAGGCTAAGAGATGGATCAAAATAATGCTAAAAAGAGAGAATAGCGTGTTACCCTTGTAGCTTCAGGAAAACCAGCAGCTTCTTGGATCAAAAACCAGCTCTTTGAGACCTCTCAAGACCCTCCAAGAACCTTAGATCAATGGTGGAGGTGTGTGGCCATGATGTGTGGTGTTAAAGGAGAAGAACAAACACCCTCTCTAAGCCTAGAATGTAGAGATATAGAGAGATATATGTGCTTTTCCTTGGACAAATTTTTTTCAACCTCTCTAAAGGAGAGGGAGGCCCTCTTCTATAGAGAAACAAGAGGTTTCAAGCTACTTGGAGAAGCTAGAGCAAAGGTTCAAAAGGTTCAAGCATCTTGGAGAAGCTAGAGCAAAGGGTTCAAGCTTCTCGGAGAAGTTGGAGCAAAGGTTCAAAAGGTTCATGCTTCCGTAAGGAGTTAAAACGAAGGTTCAAAAGGTTCAAGCTTCCTCAAGAAGCCAAAACAAGGGTTCAAAAGGTTCAAGCTCCCTCAAGAAGCTAAACGAAGGGTCACAAGGTTCAAGCTCCCTTAAGAAGCTAAAACGAAGGTTCAGAAGGTTCAACTTCCTCAAGAAGCTAAAATAGGGGTTCAAAAGGTTCAAGCTTCCTCAAGAAGCTAAGACGAAGGTTCAAAAGGTTCAAACTTCCTCAAGAAGCTAAAACGAAGGCTCAAAAGGTTCAAGCTCCCTGAAGAAGCTAAAACGAAGGTTCAAAAGCTTCAGGCTGTCCAGAAACCGTGCCAAACGGAGAAAGTTAAGCGGTCCCGAAGCGAGGCGCACGGCCGACGGCTCCGAAAATCGAAAACTAGTCTCCAAACAGGAACAGTGGTCTACGACCACGAAAAGTAGCCTACGGCCACTGAGAGATCGTCTACGAGACCTCTCCCTCCCTTTGGGTAGAGAAAAGAGAACCTGGTTCGCAAATCGAGGCAAAGCACAAAAGAGTCCCGAGGTCCGGAGGTAAGGCCCTCAGCCGAAACTCCGTAACCTCAGAAGGAGCAGAACATGCGCAATCACCGAGCACTCAATCGATGACATCTGAGTCTTAAGGTCGGCCAAAAATGGGGTGTCTACTGTAGCCCCTCTTTGACAAAACTCGAAAGTCATAAGTGACGAGAGTGAATGTCAAAGCCCGGAGACGACCCATTTTTGACAAGGCCGAAGACTTAGACAAAAGCATGCAAGATAACGAAGATATGTGCTCGATGGCGGGGGCAAAATGCAAGAACAATGAGCCTATACAGGTCCTAAAACTCATCAAAAATGGCCTGAAACATGGCTTGGAAGCATGCAAATAAATGCTCCTTTCTAAGGCCAAAAATGCAAGAAAGCAAAACAAGGAGAGAGAGGGTTACCCCTCTCTGATTTTGGCACTCAAAACAGCATGCTAGCCACTGAAAATCCACTGGATTTTAGTGGCTAAAAGGCCAAATAAAGGCCAACACAAATGCTCTAAGGCATGGCTCAAAACAAGGTAAAATGAAGCATGCAAGGGGGTAGATGACCCCCAACAGAAAAATAATCTTAAACAAACATGTTAAGGGCCTCAAAATAAGACTTTTTTCAGTTTACACCGAAGCTCAAATATGCTTGCAAGTAAGGCTAAGAGATGGATTAAAATAATGCTAAAAAGAGAGAATAGCGTGTTACCCTTGTAGCTTCAGCAAAACCAGCAACTTCTTGGACCAAAAACCAACTCTTTGAGACCTCTCAAGGCCCTCCAAGAACCTTAGATCAATGGTGGAGGTGTGTGGCTATGAGGTGTGGTGTTAAAGGCGAAGAACAAACACCCTCTCTAAGCCTAGAATGTAGAGATATAGAGAGATATATGTGCTTTTCCTTAGACAAATTTTTTTCAACCTCTCTAAAGGAGAGGGAGGCCCTCTCTCATAGAGAAACAAAAGGGTTCAAGCTTCTTGGAGAAGCTAGAGTAAAAGGTTCAGGCTTCTTGGAGAAGCTAGAGCAGAGGTTCAAAAGGTTCAAGCTTCATAGAGAAGCTAGAGCAAATGTTCAAACTTCTTGGAGAAGCTAGAGCAAAGGGTTCAAGCTTCTCGGAGAAGCTAGGGCTAAGGTTCAAAAGGTTCAAGCTTCCTCAAGAAGCTAAAACGAAAGTTCAAAAGGTTCAGGCTTCCACAAGAAGCTAAAACGAAGGTTGAAAAGGTTCAAGCTTCCTCAAGAAGCCAAAACAAAGGTTCAAAAGGTTCAAGCTCCCTCAAGAAGCTAAAACGAAGGTTCAAAAGGTTCAAGCTCCCTCAAGAAGCTAAACCGAAGGTTGAAAAGGTTCAATCTCCTTCAAGAAGCTAAAACGAAGGTTCAGAAGGTTCAACTTCCTCAAGAAGCTAAAACAAGGGTTCAAAAGGTTCAAGCTTCCTCAAGAAGCTAAGACGAAGGTTGAAAAGGTTCAAGCTTCCTCAAGAAACTAAAACGAAGGTTCAAAAGCTTCAAGCTCCCGCAAGAAGCTAAAACGAAGGTTCAAAAGCTTCAAGATGTCCAAAAACCGTGCCAAACGGAGAAAGTTAAGCGGTCCCGAACCGAGGCGCACGGCTGACGGCTCCTTTGTAAGGCCAAAAATGCAAGAAAACAAAACAAGGAGAGAGGGTCACCCCTCTCTGATTTTGGCACTCAAAAGAGCATGCTAGCCACTGAAAATCCACTGGATTTTAGTAGCTAAAAGGCCAAATAAAGGCCAACACAAATGCTCTAAGGAATGTCTCAAAACGAGGTAAAATGAAGCATGCAAGGGGGTAGATGACCACCAACAGAAAAATAATCTTAAACAAACATGTTAAGGGCCTCTAAATAAGACTTTTTTCAGTTTACACCGAAGCTCAAATATGCTTGCAAGTAAGGCTAAGAGATGGATCAAAATAATGCTAAAAGAGGGAATGGTGTGTTACCCTTGTAGCTTCAGCAAAACCAGCAGCTTCTTCGACCAAGAACCAGCTCTTTGAGACCTCTCAAGACCCTCCAAGAACCTTAGATCAATGGTGGAGGTGTGTGGCTATTAGGTGTGGTGTTAAAGGCCAAGAACAAACACCCTCTCTAAGCCTAGAATGTAGAGATATAGAGAGATATGTGTGCTTTTCCTTAGACAAATTTTTTTCAACCTCTCTAAAGGAGAGGGAGGCCCTCTCTTATAGAGAAACAAGAGGGTTTAAGCTTCTTGGAGAAGCTAGAGCAAAACGTTCAAGCTTCTTGGAGAAGCTACAGCAAAGGTTCAAAAGGTTCAAGCATCTTGGAGAAGCTAGAGCAAAGGTTTAAGCTTCTTGGAGAAGCTAGAGCAAAGGGTTCAAGCTTCTCGGAGAAGCTGGAGCAAAGGTTCAAATGGTTCAAGCTTTCCCAAGAAGCTAAAACGAAGGTTCAAAAGGTTCAAGCTTCCTCAAGGAGCTAAAATGAAGGTTCAGAAGGTTCAAGCTTCCTCAAGAAGCCAAAACAAGGGTTCAAAAGGTTCAAACTCCCTCAAGAAGTTAAAACGAAGGTTCAAAAGGTTCAAGCTCCCTCAAGAAGCTAAAACGAAGGTTCAAAAGGTTCAACTTCCTCAAGAAACGAAAACAAGGGTTGACAAGGTTCAAGCTTCCTCAAGAAGCTAAGATGAAGGTTCAAAAGGTTCAAGCCTCCTCAATAAGCTAAAACGAATGTTCAAAAGGTTCAAGCTCCCTCAAGAAGATAAAACGAAGGTTCAAAAGCTTTAAGCTGTCCAAAAACCGTGCCAAACAGGGAAAGTTAAGCGGTCCCGTACCGAGGCGCACGACCGACGGCTCCGAAAATCAGAAACTGGTCCCCAAACGGGAGCAGTGGTCTACGACCACGAAAAGTAGCCTACGGCCGCTGAGAGATGGTCTACGAGACCTCTCCCTCCCTTCGGGAAGAGAAAACAGAAACTTGTTCGTAAATCGGGGCAAAGCACAAAAGAGTCCCGAGGTCCGGAGGTAAGGCTCTCAGCCGAAACTCCGTAACCTCAGAACGAGCACAACATGTGCAATCACCGAGCGCTCAATCGATGACGTCTAGGTCTTAAGGTCGGTCAAAAATGGGGTGTCTATAGTTGCCCCTCTTTGACAGAACTCGAAAGTCATAAGTGACGGGAGTGAATGTCAATGCCCGTAGAAGACCCATTTTTGACAAGGCTGAAGACTGAGACAAAACCATGCAAGTTAACGAAGATATGTGCTCGAAGGCGGGGGCAAAATGCATGAACAATGAGCCTATGCAGGTCCTAAAACTCATCAAAAATGGCCTGAAACATGGTTTGAAAGCATGCAAATAAGGGCTCCTTTGTAAGGCCAAAAAAGCTACAAAACAAAACAAGGAGAGAGAGGGTCACCCCTCTCTGATTTTGGCACTCAAAACAGCATGCTAGCCACTGAAAATCCACTGGATTTCAGTGGCTAAAAGGCCAACAAAGGCCAACACAAATGCTCCAAGGCATGGCTCAAAACAAGGTAAAATGAAGCATGCAAGGTGGTAGATGACCCCCAAAAGAAAAATGATCTTAAACAAACATGTTTAGGTCCTCAAAATAAGACTTTTTTTTAGTTTACACCGAAGCTCAAATATGCTTGCAAGTAAGGCTAAGAGATGGATCAAATTAATGCTAAAAAGAGAGAATAGTGTGTTACCCTTGTAGCTTCTGCAAAACCAGCGGCTTCTTGGTCCAAAAACCAGCTCTTTGAGACCTCTCAAGACCCTCCAAGAACCTTAGATCAATGGTGGCGGTGTCTGGCTATGAGGTGTGGTGTTAAAGGCCAAGAATAAACACCCTCTCTAAGCCTAGAATGTAGAGATATAGAGAGATATATGTGCTTTTCCTTGGACAAATTTTTTTCAACCTCTCTAAAGGAGAGGGAGGCCCTCTCTTATAGAGAAACAAGAGGGTTCAAGCTTCTTGGAGAAGCTAGAGCAAAGGTTCAAAAGGTTCAAGCTTCTTAGAGAAGCTAGAGCAAAGGGTTCAAGCTTCTCGGAGAAGCTAGAGCAAAGGTTCAAAAGGTTCAAGCTTCCTCAAGAAGCTAAAACGAAGGTTCAAAAGGTTCAAGCTTCCTCAAGGAGCTAAAATGAAGGTTCAGAAGGTTCAAGCTTCCTCAAGAAGCCAAAACAAGGGTTCAAAAGGTTCAAGCTCCCTCAAGAAGCTAAAACGAAGGTTCATAAGGTTCAAGCTCCCTCAAGAAGCTAAAACGAAGGTTCAGAAGGTTCAACTTCCTCAAGATGGGTGGGTGCTATTTATAAGCACCTCATGATGTAGGATGGAGCCCATGTGCAAGGCACATGGGGAATATTCTCTCTAACCACCTTGTCCGAGGAGGTGACCTCTCCGAGGGTGAGAAAAACCCCGAAGAGGAGATCAACCCCTCGGCGAACCCTTCTTCTTAGCCAAACCTAACCAATGATCCCCAATCATCCCAAAGGGTCAGGGTAGTCCCAGAGGACGTCCTGCCGCATAAGGGTCAGGGGTAGTTCAAGAGAACGCCTTGCCGCAAATATTGCCGAGTCTTAGGGACCCCCTAGATCGTGCCACCTCGACCCGGGTATAGGCTAGTTTAACCGAAGAGTGAATTTATCTCCACTCACCGTCCTCGGGATCGGGTCCTTTGTTCGGACTCCATTACGCCCATGGTTCTGGTGCGCAGATCCCGGAAAGCTCCGAGCTCGCAAGTGTTCTGGGACTCATTAACGGAGCGACTTCTAGATTGCGTCTGAATCCGTTCGAAGCCAAGTGCTTCGGATCTCTAGGTTCGTGGATCCGAACCCTTTCGAGTCCGAGTGCCTCGGATCTCTAGGCTTATTCAATACCCTATCGAGTCCGGGCCCGAGTAAGTCTCTAAGTCTCTAAGTTCGTGGATCCGAACCCCTTCGAGGCTTAGAGCGATTCAGCCCGTTTGATGGCGATAAATCCGGGCCCACCAATCTTGGACTTGCGATAAATTCGGGCCCACCAATCTTGGACTATTGGGCTTAATTAATTAAATGGGCTCAAATTAGCTCCTCTTACATTTGCCCCTTGCGTGTATGAGAAATTGTAGTTTTCTCGGACATGCATAGTTTCACCTTGTTAGCCATGCTTCGCATTACATCTTCAGGAATATTTGGTCTTCATGTAGCTTTTGGATAATATTGACAATTAATAAAGATAATAAAGAATCTTTTTTTTTTTTTTTTTGCCATGCTTGGCCCATACACACTTTTATATTTAATATTTTGATAATCCACCACCAAGAATCAATAATTAAATGCCTCTCCCAGAAAAATAATCAAACTTTTTTTTTTTTTTTCATCTTGTACTGTTTGGGCCCACGTAATTACAAACCCATCAAAGAAATAAATTCTTGCTGAAAGTCCAACCTCAATTCTTTAATTCCTTTAATCAACTTACATAAATTCAATTTGGCAGATTCCCAGAATATTCGGAGATCTATTGTGTATACATATCCTTTAGCATATCTGAAGGACCACCAATCAAGAGGCAAAGAGCTTGTGCTTATCTCCTTTTTTTATTCTGAAATGTAACCAACCAGCAAAACTTTTATTTATTTATTTTGAGAGGTCTAACATCCAAACCCATTTTCGTTTCTCACTCTAATTTATTGAAGACCACTGTTTCTCCTTTTTTTGAAATTGAAAACCCATAAAATGCATGGCACTTTCTATATATATATATATATATATATTGTGGAATATGTGAGGGACCACCATAACCAAACTTTTTGCTCCAAAACAAACTTTATCTTCTCCAACAACCTGAGGGCCCATCATATATATCTATATATATAGCCCTAGCGTTAGCATATTTGTAGCCATCCTAATCAAACTTTTGATAAAAAAAAAAACCTTGGCCCTTTTCTCTTTCTGTCAAACTCTTTCTCAGCCCACTCTCTTTAACAGAGACAGATTCAGACTTCGTCTTCTTCAAGGAGCTCTATTCCTATAATTCCAGAGGCTGATGCCGTTTAGTACACTGACCTCCATCGCCACTCTAAGCAACGTCACCGACTTAACCCAGCTCCGACTGCCGCAGACGTCGCGGTCCAGCCACTGCCTTGTCCCAGCTCCGACGGCTAGCACCGACGCCAACATCTCTGCAAAGTCACAGCTCTGCGACGTCCCCAGCAACATCACTGCGACTTTCGGCCTCAACTGCACAGCGCCGACCACTGTTGGCTCCTCTCTGCCGCGACTTTGCCTCCTGCTCCGGCTGTTCAGCGCCACCCACACACGCCGCCCACTCAACGCGTTGTGTGTGGTTTTGCCTAGCGCAATCTCGGCGATATTTTCAGAGTTTGGACCACATAGATTTTGGTTTTGCTTGCACACCCATTGGCTCCAGCCGTGATTAATTAATGCCGACCACGTCGCCGACTCAACGCGGCGATGGTCTGCCCAGTTCATTTCTCACCCATTGTTCGTGCGAGCGATACGTGCTGCCACCAACCTATTCTGACTGTCTTGGGCCATTTGGGTGCTTGGTTCGGTCTATTTCTTGCTTCCATAGTGCTTGCTCCTGCCCATTTTTTTTATTTCTTCAAAACTGACTCAGATCTGTAAACTGTTTTCTGCCAAAACCCTCTTCTCATTCTTCTTATATTTTTGGATCTGTGGGTATTCCTTACTTCACTACCGAATTTTTTTTTTCAGGTTGCATGTTGTTCATCGCCGCAGCTACAGGCCCCGCCGTTGTCAATACTTCACCTCGGCCCAACCTACTGCTGGCCTCTCCCTGCCGGTTTGCTTCTGGCCTCGACGGTCCAATGCTGACCACACATATCGCCCCACTCAACGCGATGTGTGGTCACCGTTCAGCTTGTTAGCAGCGTGACAACCTGGGAGGCGCGCACTCGTTCACGGCAGTCAGTACACTGCACTGCTGATCTGCTCCACCCGCTGCTGCACACCATCAGTGCTTCACTTCAGCCTAGTGAGCTTAGAGATTCGGGCACGCCGGATCTTGGTTTCGCTCCTACAGCCGCTGAAGTCCATCACTGCTTGTGTATCACTCGTTGTCTCAACCCTCTAAGTGCCACTGTCGGCTTATGCAAGAACCAACCCCGGCGTTATCTTGCGCGCGACCACTTCAACTCGCGTGGCTTGTGTATGTGTCATGCCCAGCTCCTGCACCGTTGAGAAGTGACGACCACGCCGCCCACTCAACGCGGCGTCGGTCTGTCCATATCCATTCTTATTCACTGTTTGTGCCATCGTCGATCTATTCCGACTATCCTTGGTGCTGATTTTGATTTGTGCCGATTCAACCCTTCATTGCTCCGGATCTCTAATTACAAACTTGATTTGGTTTGGGATTCGGGTTATTCGAAAACTCGTAATTCTGATTTGAGATAACTAGTGCTCTGTTAAATCTTGGTTTAGTATCTCTAACTCGTTTTGAGAATACATTTTGAAACCTTTGCATGAGATTTGAGCTTCCATTGATGATCCTGACTTGAATAGAACTTTGATGCTGCAATTTTGTCTTGAAATAGCTATTGCCTCTATTGAATCTTGATTTGCATGATAAATGTAGTCTTGAAATTCATGTTTTGGAGCTTGACCTTGTGTTCATAAATTTGACGTAGATATAGTATTAATGTGGCAAATGAGGGATTGGTGTTGCTACTGAAAATTTTGTTAGACTTGCTCGTCTTGAAATTTGTAGAGTAAATAAATATTGTTGCAAAAGAAATCCGAGGAAATAAGTCTCCCATATTGTATATAAATCTTCTTGTCGGATAATTGATTGTTGTGGCTCCGAGAATAGTGAAACCCGATATTGAGCTTTATATACTTGATGAATGAATTCCCGATATCCATATTCGGTGAATGTTTCGCTTGGAAGAATAACTAATGTAACAGAGAATAAGACCATATATTGATGTGTGCTGATTTTGTGGACACTCAGAGGAAATAAAATGTTGATGCCGAAATTTTGTTTGAACATTGTTGCTTTATGTCGGCTTGAGAGGAACCGGCCCGAAGAGACAAAATCTTGATCGTTGCATTTTCACGAACTTGCTCGGAGGAGTAGAATTGTTGTAGCTTAAATAGATCATTATTATTTGTTGATGTTGCCCCATTCCGATAATCCCTGAATCAGGATATGAAATGGATATTGCCCATCTCATTTGTTGGTTTTACTATTTCAGGCAAATAAATTTTTGTGCGAAATCCACGACCCCGAGGCCTTTAGAATCTTCACTAATGAGAGCAAGGGCTATTCCTCGGAAGTCCGAACAGAAGCAAGACTGTCCTTCGGGAGTCCGAAAGTAGCACACACCCTACTTTGGCAAGAAAGATTCCTCTGGAAGATAGCCGAGTCTACCAAGCTTGCACCAACAGAAGTAAAGATTGTCTCTCAGAAGTCCGAGCAGAAGCAAGGCTGTCCCTCAGAAGTTTGAGCGGAAACAAGGCTGTCCCTCAGAAGTCCGAGCAGAAACAAGGCTGTCCCTCAGAAGTCCGAGCAGAAACAAGGCTGTCCCTCAGAAGTTTGAGCGGAAACAAGGCTCTCCCTCAGAAGTCCGAGCAGAAACAAGGCTGTCCCTCAGAAGTCCGAGTGGATGCGCATTTCTACTTCGGCAGCTAATGGAAGCAAAGGCTATCCCTCGGGAGTTCGAGTAAGAGTCCACTCTACTTTGAAAAGAAAGATCCTCGGAGCTCGTATTGATGAAATCAAGGGCTGTTCTTCGGACCCGCACTAATGAGAGCAAGAGTTGTCCCTCGGAAGGCTCTCCCTCAGAAGTCCAAGCAGAAACAAGGCTGTCTCTCGGAAGTCCGAATGGATGCACACTTCTACTTCGGCAGCTAATGGAAGCAAAGGCTATCCCTCGAAGCTCGCACTGACGGAAGCGAGATCTGCTTTTCGAAAGTCTGAGGCGGAGAAGACACTCTACTTCAGCAAGAAAGATCCTTGAGGCTCGTACTGATGGAAGCGAGGCCTGTTCTTCGAAAGTCTGAGTGGGAGCACACACTCTACTTCAACAAGAAAGATCCTCGAAGCTCACGCTGATGGAAACAAGATTTGCTTTCGAAAGTCAGAGTGGGAGCACACACTCTACTTCAACAAGAAAGATCTTCGAAGCTTGAACTGACAGAAGTAAGGGCTATTCTTCGGAAGTCGAAGTGGGAGCACACACTCTACTTCAGCAAGAAAGAGCCTCAAAACTTGCATTGATGGAAGCAATGGCTGCTCTTCGGAGGTCCGAGTGGAAGTACACTTCAACTGTGTCAAGAAAACTCCCTTTAGGTTGGTAACTAAGTCTACTATTCCTCTTTCTTCTTTGAGGGGCAACAAAAATTGAAAACTGTTTCAAGCAACATAACACAATGAAGATATACAATGTAGAGAAAATAACTTCTAATGGAGATACATAATATGGAGGAAATAAATTTCTTCATGACATAAGAAAGATAGAACTTCTTGGATAATGCAGTAAATATAAATTGTAAATGTCATAGATAGACTTCTTCTACAGAATGTTGACATTTGCCCCTAGAGTTGCGAGGTCATTTGGAAAGCTTTCACCAGTTGCTCGGGTTGTGTCCATCATGCACCATCATAGCCATGTCTTCTAAGATATCCTGGGGCTCCTGTTCTCTGAACTCTAGCTCATCTTCTTCGACTTTCTTTCTAAAGAGTGTCTGACACTTTTCTGTAGGATGCCCTAGTGATCGGTGGAAAACACAATAATTAGGGCCCTCACGGTCTTTCTTCGGCAAAAGCTCTTCGATACGAGGCAACTTCAGTTCTCCGTCTGCCACCCATTCTTTAACTAAGGCCTTCACCTCCTCAACACTACACGGAAAAGGAGTGTCATCTTCGCAGTATTTCCTCTTCTGACCTCTGAATTCCTCCCCCTGCGACTTTCGGGTAGAAGACGCGGAAGCCGCAGTGACAGAAGGTCCTCGGGATGACTTGAAGTTGGTTTTATAACTAGTCTCGAACCCGATCTCCTGAGATTGAGGTATGTTGATGTTTCGAGATGCTTCAATTAGTGCCGAGAAGGTGGGTAGCTTGTGATTAACTAAAAGCATCTTGTATCCGTTCAATGCCCCTTCAACACAGATTTGGACCAAGTAGCTTTCCTCCACAGCCTCATGACAATCTACGGCTTTGTCTTGGAACCTCTTCACATATTCAAGAATGTCTTCACCTTCCCGCTGCTTTTCCTTACATAGGGTAAGTGCGGTCACTTTCTCGGCCACTTGAAAGAATTTGGCGTGGAATTTGTTGACCATCTCCTCCCAACTTCGAACAGAGTTTGGGGCCAAGTTAACATACCAACTATATGCTCGGTCGGTGAGGGACTTGGAGAATTCTCTCAGTCGGAGGACATGATTTGAACCATGAATCCCCAAAGTCTCGATGAACCGAACAACATGTTCTCGAGCATTTCCTTGCTTGCCATTGAATTTGATGAACTTCGGCACCGTGTACCCCTCCGGGTATGGATAACTCAACATCTCGATAGGGTATGGTGGCTTGACATCCGGATCAGGCAAAGAGGGTAAAGTCCTCTTGCCCCGTTCGAGATCGAACATGGCTTGCACATCGGCGAGAGTGAGAAATTGTTGAGGGAGAGAACTTGATGGTGGTATTCCCGGAACCTGACTTGTAGACCCGAAGATTGAGCTAGGGGCGACTTGGCCATTTGGGTGTTGAGAATTCACCATCGGTGAAGACACATGATGAAATTGGCCATCGGCACCTATGGACACGCCATTTGGTGATGGGACGTTGCATTGGGTCCCGTAAAGTTCATTGCACGCCATGGCTATACTGGGTTGGACTTGCAAACTTGGCGTCGGAGCCAAAGGAGACCCACTCGGTACGTGAGTAGAATTTACAATCGGTGGAACAAAATTAGGCATGGATGGAGCACCATTTTGTAGAGGAATTTCTACAGGCCTTCCTTGAATTTCCACAGCCGCTGGAACACCATTCATCACACCGGAAACTCCTCCAACCGCCGTTGGACTATGGCTTGATCCTCCAGGTGCATGATTTTGCACTCCACGGGCCGTAGGTTGGCCATGACTTGTTCCTCCTAGCACTTGATTCTGCACACCATTTTGTACAACTTCAGGGAGAATTTGGGGTGGATCTTGATGGTTTTGACCATTTCCAACATTGCCATGAAGTTGTTGATGCTTGTCAGTGCTGACTTGACCTCCATTTGTTGCTGGTGGTGCGAAATTCGAACCCATCACCAACATGGTGTGGGTGAGATTTTGAAGGGTTGTGAGAATCTCTTGTTGAGTGTGTTGGAGTTCTTGAATGGCTTCAAGGATGAGAGGTGAGTCTTGAACTTGAGTCCTTTCATCACCACCATTGGAAGAGCCTTGTTGATGAGTCTCATTATCTGCCATTTTTGCCGGTGTTGTATGAGTTCCAGATCTCGTTGAAACCATTAACCAATCCGCCTCCCCAGTGGAGTCGCCAAATGTATGAAGGGGTTCAGGAAAGTTGTTGGAAAATTCGAAGATCCTTGAAGAACAACTTTGAATTCTCTAGAAGATTATGAGAGGCTTAGATTCTTCAATAGTCTCAACTCAAGAACACAAGAGTAAACTAGATGATGGAGATAAGAGATTGGGTGAAGAAGAAGGCAAAATGGCTAGAGAGAGAATAATGGCAAGGCTCTCCCATGGATCTCCCACTTTCACTCTCAAGGTTGATAATGGAGAAGGGAAATTAGTTCTTTCCCAAGAGTTGAAAAATCTCCAAAATCCATCCCTTGTAAAGCTATGGGTGGGTGCTATTTATAGGCACCTCATGATGTAGGATGGAGCCCATGTGCAAGGCACATGGGGAATATTCTCTCTAACCACCTTGTCTGAGGAGGTGACCTCTCTAAGGAGGTGATCTCTCCGAGGGTGAGAAAAACCCCGAAGAGGAGATCAACCCCTTGGCGAACCCTTCTTCTTAGCCACACCTAACCAATGATCCCCAATCATCCCAAAGGGTCAGGGGTAGTCCCAGAGGACGTCCTGCCGCATAAGGGTCAGGGGTAGTTCAAGAGAACGCCCTGTCGCAAATATTGCCGAGTCTCAGGGACCCCCTAGATCATGCCACCTCGACCCGGGTATAGGCTAGTTTAACCGAAGAGTGAATTTATCTCCACTCACCGTCCTCGGGATCGGGTCCTTTGTCCGGACTCCATTACGCCCATGGTTCTGGTGCGCAGATCCCGGAAAGCTCCGAGCCCGCAAGTGTTCTGGGACTCATTAACAGAGCGACTTCTAGATTGCGTCTGAATCCGTTCGAAGCCAAGTGCTTCGAATCTCTAGGTTCGTGGATCCGAACCCTTTCGAGTCCGAGTGCCTCGGATCTCTAGGCATATTCAATACCCTTTCGAGTCCGGGCCCGAGTAAGTCTCTAAGTCTCTAAGTTCGTGGATCCGAACCCCTTCGAGGCTTAGAGCGATTCAGCCCATTTGATGGCGATAAATCCGGGCCCACCAATCTTGGACTATTGCGATAAATTGAGTGCTCAGTGATTGCGCATGTTGTGCTCATTCTGAGGTTACGGAGTTTCGGCTGAGAGCCTTACCTCCGGACCTCGGTACTCTTTTGTGCTTTGCCTCGAATTGCGAACCAGGTTCTGTTTTCTCTTCCCGAAGGGAGGGAGAGGTCTCGTAGACCATCTCTCAGTGGCCGTAGGCTACTTTTCATGGTCGTAGACCACTGTTCCCGTTCGGAGACCAGTTTTCAATTTTTGGAGCCGTCGGCCGTGCGCCTCGGTTCGGGACCGCTTAACTTTCTCCGTTTGGCACGGTTTTTGGACAGCTTGAACCTTTTGAACCTTCGTTTTAGCTTCTTGAGGGAGCTTGAACCTTTTGAACCTTCGTTTTAGCTTCTTGAGGAAGCTTCAACCTTTTGAACCCTTATTTTAGCATCTTGAGGAAGTTGAACCTTCTGAACCTTCGTTTTAGCTTCTTGAGGGAGCTTGAACCTTTTGAACCTTCGTTATAGCTTCTTGAGGGAGCATGAACCACTTGAACCTTCGTCTTAGCTTCTTGAGGGAGCTTGAACCTTTTGAACCTTTGTTTTAGCTTCTTAAGGAAGTTGAACCTTCTGAACCTTCGTTTTAGCTTCTTGAGGGAGCTTGAACCTTTTGAACCTTTGTTTTAGCTTCTTGAGGGAGCCCGACCCTTTTGAACCTTCGTTTCAGCTTCTTGAGAAGCTTGAACCTTTTGAACCCATATTTTAGCTTCTTGAGGAAGTTGAACCATCTAAACCTTCGTTATAGCTGCTTGAGGGAGCTTGAACCTTTTGAACCTTCGTTATAGCTTCTTGAGGGAGCTTGAACCATTTGAACCTTCGTCTTAGCTTCTTGAGGGAGCTTGAACCTTTTGAACCTTCGTTTTAGCTTCTTGAGGGAGCATGAACCTTTTGAACCTTTGTTTTAGCTTCTTGAGGAAGTTGAACCTTCTGAACCTTCGTTTTAGCTTCCTGAGGGAGCTTAAACCCTTTCAACCTTCATTTTAGCTTCTTGAGGGAGCTTGAACCTTTTGGACCTTCGTTTTAACTTCTTGAGGGAGCTTGAACCTTTTGAACCCTTGTTTTGGCTTCTTGAGGAAGCTTAAACCTTCTGAACCTTCGTTTTAGCTTGTTGAGGAAGCTTCAACCTTTTGAACCTTCGTTTTAGCTTCTTGAGGAAGGTTGAACATTTTGAACCTTTGCTCTAGCTTCTGCAAGAAGCTTGAACCTTTGCACTAGCTTCTCCAAGAAGCTTGAACCTTTTGAACCTTTGCTCTAGCTTCTCTAAGAAGCTTGAACCCTCTTGTTTCTCTATAAGAGAGGGCCTCCCTCTCCTTTAGAGAGGTTGAAAAAAATTTGTCTAAGAAAAAACACATATATCTCTCTATATCTTTACATTCTAGGCTTAGAGAGGGTGTTTGTTCTTGGCCATTAACACCACACCTCATTTCCACACACCTCCACCATTGATCTAAGGTTCTTGGAGGGTCTTGAGAGGTCTCAAAGAGCTAGTTTTTGGTCCAAGAAGCTGCTGGTTTTCCTGAACCTACAAGGGTAACACACTATTCCCTCTTTTTAGCATTATTTTGATCCATCTCTAAGCCTTACTTGCAAGCATATTTGAGCTTCGGTGTAAACTGAAAAAAGTCGTATTTTGAGGCCCTTAACATGTTTGCTTCAGATCATTTTTCTGTTGGGGGCCATCTACCCCCTTGGATGCTTCATTTTACCTGGTTTTGAGCCATGCCTTAGAGCATTTGTGTTGGCCTTTGTTTGGCCTTTTAGCCACTGAAATCCAGTGGATTTTCAGTGGCTAGCATGCTGTTTTGAGTGCCAAAATCAGAGAGCGGTGACCCTCTCTCTCCTTGTTTTGTTTTATAGCATTTTTGGCCTTACAAAGGAGCCCTTATTTGCATGCTTCCAAGCCATGTTTCAGGCCATTTTTGATGAGTTTTAGGACCTGCATAGGCTCATTGTTCTTGCATTTTGCCCCCGCCTTTGAGCACATATCTTCGTTATCTTGCATGTTTTTGTCTAAGTCTTCGGCTTTGTCAAAAATGGGTCGTCTCCGGGCTTTGACATTCACCCCCGTCACTTATGACTTTCGAGTTCTATCAAAGAGGGGCAACTATAGACACCCCATTTTTGACCAACCTTAAGAGTCAGACGTCATCAATTGAGTGCTTGGTGATTGCACATGTTGTGCTCATTCTGGGGTTACGGAGTTTCGGCTGAGAGCCTTACCTCTGAACCTAGGTACTCTTTTATGCTTTATCTCGATTTGAGAACCAGGTTCTGTTTTCTCTTCCCAAAGGGAGGGAGAGGTCTCGTAGACCATCTCTCAGGGGCCGTAGGCTACTTTTCATGGTCGTAGACCACTGTTCCCGTTTGGAGACCAATTTTCGATTTTCGGAGCCGTCGGTCGTGCGCCTCGGTTCGGGACCGCTTAACTTTCTCCGTTTGGCACGGTTTTTGGACAGCTTGAACCTTTTGAACCTTCGTTTTAGCTTCTTGAGGAAGCTTGAACCATTTGAACCCTTATTTTAGCTTCTTGAGATAGTTGAACCTTCTGAACCTTCGTTTTAGCTTCTTGAGGGAGCTTGAACCTTTTGAACCTTCGTTATAGCTTCTTGAGGGAGCTTGAACCATTTGAACCTTCGTCTTAGCTTCTTGAGGGAGCTTGAACCTTTTGAACCTTCGTTTTAGCTTCTTGAGGGAGCTTGAACCTTTTGAACCTTTGTTTTAGCTTCTTGAGGAAGTTGAACCTTCTGAACCTTCGTTTTAGCTTCTTGAGGGAGCTTGAACCTTTTGAACCTTCGTTTCAGCTTCTTGAGGGAGCTTCAACCTTTTGAACCTTCGTTTTAGCTTCTTGAGGAAGCTTGAACCTTTTGAACCCTTGTTTTGGCTTCCTGAGGAAGCTTGAACCCTCTGAACCTTCGTTTTAGCTTCTTGAGGAAGCTTGAACCTTTTGAACCTTCATTTTAGCTTCTTGAGGAAGCTTGAACCTTTTGAACCTTTGCTCTAGCTTCTCCAAGAAGCTTGAACCCTTTGCTCTAACTTCTCCAAGAAGCCTGAACCTTTTGAACCTTTGCTCTAGCTTCTCCAGACAGCTTGAACCCTCTTGTTTCTCTATAAGAGAGGGCCTCCCTCTCCTTAAGAGAGGTCAAAAAAAATTTGTCTAAGGAAGAGCACATATATCTCTCTATATCTCTATATTCTAGGCTCAGAGTGGGTGTTTGTTCTTGGCCTTTAACACCACACCTCATAGCCACACACCTCCACCATTGATCTAAGGTTCTTGGAGGGTCTTGAGAGGTCTCAAAGAGCTAGTTTTTGGTCCAAGAAGCTGTTGGTTTTGCTGAACCTACAAGGGTAACACACTATTCCCTCTTTTTAGTATTATTTTGATCCATCTCTAAGCCTTACTTGCAAGCATATGTGAGCTTCGGTGTAAACTGAAAAAAGTCTTATTTTGAGGCCCTTAACATGTTTGTTTAAGATCATTTTTCTGTTGGGGGTCATCTACCCCATTGCATGCTTCATTTTACCTTGTTTTGAGCCATGCCTTAGAGCATTTCTGTTGGCCTTTGTTTGGCCTTTTAGCCACTGAAATCCAATGGATTTTCAGTGGCTAGCATGCTATTTTGAGTGCCAAAATCAGAGAGGGGTGACCCTCTCTCTCCTTGTTTTGTTTTTTTTATCATTTTTGGCCTTACAAAGGAGCCCTTATTTGCATGCTTCCAAGCCATGTTTCAGGCCATTTCTGATGAGTTTTAGGACCTGCATAGGCTCATTGTTCTTGCATTTTGCCCCGTCCTTCGAGCACATATCTTCGTTATCTTGCATGCTATTGTCTAAGCCTTCGGCTTTGTAAAAAATGGGCCGTCTCCGGGCTTTGACATTCACCACCATCACTTATGACTTTCGAGTTCTGTCATAGAGGGGCAACTGTAGACACCCCATTTTTAACCAACCTTAAGAGTTAGAGGTAATCAATTGAGTGCTCCGTGATTGCGCATGTTGTGCTCATTATGAGGTTACGGAGTTTCGGCTGAGAGCCTTACCTCCGGACCTCGGTACTCTTTTGTGCTTTGTCTTGATTTGCGAACAAGGTTCTGTTTTCTCTTCCCGAAGGGAGGGAGAGGCCTCGTAGACCATCTCCCAGTGGCCGTAGGCTACTTTTCAAGGTCGTAGACCACTGTTCTCGTTTGGAGACCAGTTTCCGATTTTCGGAGCCGTCGGTCGTGCGCCTCGGTTCAGAACCGCTTAACTTTCTCCGTTTGGCACGGTTTTTGGACAGCTTGAACCTTTTGAACCTTCGTTTTAGCTTCTTGAGGGAGCTTCAACCTTTTGAACCTTCGTTTTAGCTTCTTGAGGAAGCTTGAACCTTTTGAACCCTGGTTTTAGCTTCTTGAGGAAGTTTAACCTTCTGAACCTTCGTTTAGCTTCTTGAGCGAGCTTGAACCTTTTGAACCTTCGTTTTAGTTTCTTGAGGGAGCTTGAACCCTTTAAACCCTTGTTTTGGCTTCTTGAGGAAGCTTGAACCTTCTAAACCTCCGTTTTAGCATCTTGAGGAAGCTTGAACCTTTTGAACCTCTACTCTAGAGGCCTAGTCAAAAATGGAGCTTGAACCTTTTGAACCTTCGTTTCAGCTTCTTGAGGGAGCTTCAACCTTTTGAACCTTCGTTTTATCTTCTTGAGGAAGCTTGAACCTTTTGAACCCTGGTTTTAGCTTCTTGAGGAAGTTGAACCTTCTGAACCTTGGTTTTAGCTTCTTGAGGGAGTTTGTACCTTTTGAACCTTCGTTTTAGCTTCTTGAGGGAGTTTGAACCCTTTGAACCTTTGTTTTAGCTTCTTGAGGGAGCTTGAACCTTTTGAACCTTCGTATTAGCTTCTTGAGGGAGCTTGAACCTTTTGAACCCTAGTTTTGGCTTCTTGAGGAAGCTTGAACCTTCTAAACCTTCGTTTTAGCATCTTGAGGAAGTTTGAACCTTTTGAACCTTCGTTTTAGCTTCTTGAGGAAGCTTGAACCTTTTGAACCTTTGCTCTAGCTTCTCCGAGAAGCTTGAACCCTTTGCTCTAGCTTCCTCAAGAAGATTGAACCTTTTGAACCTTTGCTCTAGCTTCTCGAAGAAGCTTGAACCTTTTGAACCTTTGCTCTAGCTTCTCTAAGAAGCTTGAACCTTTTGCTCTAGCTTTTCCAAGAAGCTTAAACCCGCTTGTTTCTCTATAAGAGAGGGCCTCCCTCTCCTTTAGAGAGGTTGAAAAAAATTTGTCTAAGGAAAAGCACATATATCTCTCTATATCTCTACATTCTAGGTTTAAAGATGGTGTTTGTTCTTGGCCATTAACACCACACCTCATAGCCACACACCTCCATCATTGATCTAAGGTTCTTGGAGGGTCTTGAGAGGTCTCAAAGAGCTGGTTTTTGGTCCAAGAAGTTGCCGGTTTTCCTGAACCTACAAGGGTAACACACTATTCTCTCTTTTTAGCATTATTTTGATCCATCTCTTAGCCTTACTTGCAAGCATATTTGAGCTTCGGTGTAAACTGAAGAAAGTCATATTTTGAGGCCGTTAACATGTTTGTGTAAGATCGTTTTTCTTTTGGGGGTTATCTACCCCCTTGCATTCTTCATTTTACCTTGTTTTGAGCTATGCCTTAGACCATTTGTGTTGGCCTTTGTTTGGCCTTTTAGCCACTGAAATCCAGTGGATTTTCAGTGGCTAGCAAGCTGTTTTGAGTGCCAAAATCAGAGAGGGGTGACCCTCTCTCTCCTTGTTCTGTTTTCTAGCATTTTTGGCCTTACAAAGGAGCCCTTATTTGCATGCTTCCAAGCCATGTTTCAGGCCATTTTTTATGAGCTTTAGGACCTGCATAGGCTCATTGTTCTTGCATTTTGCCCCCGCCTTCGAGCACATATCTTCGTTATCTTGCATGCTTTTGTCTAAATCTTCGGCCTTGTCAAAAATGGGTCGTCTCCGGGCTTTGACATTCACTCCTGTCACTTATGACTTTCGAGTTCTGTCAAAGAGGGGCAACTGTAGATATCCCATTTTTGACCGACCTTAAGACTCAGACATCATTGATTGAGCGCTCGGTGATTGCGCACGTTGAGCTCGTTCTGAGGTTACGGAGTTTTGACTGAGAGCCTTACCTCCGGACCTCGGGACTCTTTTGCGCTTTGCCTCGATTTGTGAACCAGGTTCTGTTTTCTCTTCCCGAAGGGAGGGAGAGGTCTCGTAGACCATCTCTCAGTGGCCGTAGGCTACTTTTCATGGTCGTAGACCACTGTTCCCATTTGGAGACCAGTTTTCAATTTTCGGAGCCATCGGTCGTGCGCCTCAGTTCAGACCCGCTTAACTTTCTCCGTTTGGAACGATTTTTGGACAGTTTGAACCTTTTGAACCTTCGTTTTAGCTTCTTGAGGGAGCTTGAACCTTTTGAACCTTCATTTTTGCTTCTTGAGGGAGCTTGAACCTTTTGAACCTTCGTTTTAGCTTCTTGAGGAAGCTTGAACCTTTTGAACCTTCGTTTTAGCTTCATGAGGAAGCTTGAACCTTTTGAACCCTGGTTTTAGCTTCTTGAGGAGGTTGAACCTTCTGAACCTCCGTTTTAGCTTCCTGAGGGAGCTTGAACCTTTTGAACTGTCACGCCCCAAACTTGCCCCTAAAAGTTTGGGCATGACTTAAGCAGAAAAGGACACTTAACCTGATTTCATATAGGGGCCTGATCGGAAGCTGCACTAATAAGTAATATAAACTAGAAACTATGTCATCCATTGAGCTACTAAATTATGCCAGGATCACAACATCCCATAGAACAAGTACATCAAAAACCAAAATACATTTGAGAGTTAGTTATTTACATGCATGTACAAATCCAACCCCGAGATGGGGTACATAACAAAAATATTAAGTACATAATAACTTAAACTAATAAGAAAAGTGTACGCCATCATCTAACAGACTCCACAAAAGTAGGGTTCCGACCCCAAGCTTGGCTGTGCCTAGGCTGACAAAAGTATGATGATGCCGAGTTAAGTTCGACCTCCTGGTTGCTTACCTACAGAAACAGACATAAGATGGAGCGAGTCAAGCTCAGTGAATAGTAGTACTCGCATGCATGTAGGACATAATTAATGTCGTAATCATGTAATCAGTTCGTTCCTGTATAGATTTGTTGGACAACTTAGTCGATTCACAATTTCATTTTAGCTTCTTGAGGGAGCTTGAACCTTTTGAACCTTCGTTTTAGCTTCTTGAGGGAGCTTGAACCTTTTGAACCTTCATTTTAGCTTCTTGAGGCTTGAACCTTTTGAACCTTCATTTTAGCTTCTTGAGGAAGCTTGAACCTTTTGAACCTGTTTTAGCTTCTTGAGGAAGTTGAACCTTCTGAACCTTCGTTTTAGCTTCTGAGGGAGCTTGAACCTTTCAACCTTCATTTTAGCTTCTTGAGGGAGCTTGAACCTTTGAACCTTCGTTTTAACTTCTTGAGGAGCTTGAACCTTTTGAACCCTTGTTTTGGCTTCTTGAGGAAGCTTAAACCTTCTGAACCTTCGTTTTAGCTTGTTGAGGAAGCTTGAACCTTTTGAACCTTCGTTTTAGCTTCTTGAGGAAGTTTGAACATTTTGAACCTTTGCTCTAGCTTCTGCAAGAAGCTTGAACCTTTGCACTAGCTTCTCCAAGAAGCTTGAACCTTTTGAACCTTTGCTCTAGCTTCTCCAAGAAGCTTGAACCTTTTGCTCTAGCTTCTCCAAGAAGCTTGAACCCTCTGGTTTCTCTATAAGAGAGGGCCTCCCTCTCCTTTAGAGAGGTTGAAAAAAATTTGTCTAAGGAAGAGCACATATATCTCTCTATATCTCTATATTCTAGGCTTAGAGAGGGTGTTTGTTCTTGGCCTTTAACACCACACCTCATTGCCACACTCCTCCACCATTGATCTAAGGTTCTTGGAGGGTCTTGAGAGGTCTCAAAGTGCTGGTTTTTGGTCCAAGAAGTTGTCGGTTTTGCTGAACCTACAAGGGTAACACACTGTTCCCTCTTTTTAGCATTATTTTGATCCATCTCTTAGCCTTACTTGCAAGCATATTTGAGTTTCGGTGTAAACTGAAAAAAGATGTTTGTTTCAGATCATTTTTTTGTTGGGGGTCAACTACCCCTTGCATACTTCATTTTACCTTGTTTTGAGCCATGCCTTAGAGCATTTGTGTTGGCATTTGTTTGGCCTTTTAGCCACTGAAATCCACATGCTGTTTTGAGTGCGAAAATCAGAGAGGGGTAACCCTCTCTCTCCTTGTTTTGTTTTCTAGCATTTTTGGCCTTACAAAGGAGCCCTTATTTGCAAGCTTCGAAGCCATGTTTCAGGCCATTTTTGATGAGTCTTAGGACCTGCATAGGCTCATTGTTCTTGCATTTTGCCCCCGCCTTCGAGCACATATCTTCGTTGTCTTGCATGCTTTTGTCTAAGTCTTCGGCTTTGTCAAAAATGGGTCGTCTCCGGGCTTTGACATTCACTCCCGTCACTTATGACTTTCGAGTTCTGTCAAAGAGGGCAACTGTAGACACCCCATTTTTGACCGACCTTAAGACTCAGACGTCATCGATTGAGTGCTCGGTCATTGCGCATGTTGTGCTCGTTCTGAGGTTACGGAGTTTCGGCAGAGAGCCTTAATTCCAGACCTCGGGACTCTTTCGTGCTTTGCCTCGATTTGCGAACCAGGTTCTGTTTTCTCTTCCCGAAGGGAGGGAGAGGTCTCGTAGACCATCTCTCAGTGGCCGTAGGCTACTTTTCGTGGTCGTAGACCACTATTCCCGTTTGGAGACCAGTTTTCGATTTTCGAAGCCGTCGGCTGCGCCTCGGTTCGGGACGCTTAACTTTCTCTCTCGTTTGGCACGGTTTTTGGACAGCTTGAACTTTTTGAACCTTCGTTTTAGCTTCTTGAGGGAGCTTGAACTTTTTGAACCTTCGTTTTAGCTTCTTGAGGAAGCTTGAACCTTTGAACCTTCGTTTTAGCTTCTTGAGGGAGCTTGAACCTTTTGAACCTTCGTTTTAGCTTCTTGAGGAGCTTGAACCTTTTGAACCCTTGTTTTGCTTCTTGAGGAAGCTTGAACCTTTGAACCTTCGTTTTAGCTTCTTGAGGAGCTTGAACCTTTTGAACCTTGTTTTAGCTTGAGGAAGCTTGAACCTTTTGAACCTTTGTAGCTTCTTGAGAAGCTTGAACCTTTGCTCTAGCTTCTCCAAGAAGATTGAACCTTTTGAACCTTTGCTCTAGCTTCTCCAAGAAGCTTGAACCTTTTGAACCTTTGCTCTAGCTTCTCCAAGAAGCTTGAACCTTTTGCTCTAGCTTCTCCAAGAAGCTTGAACCCTCTTGTTTCTCTATAAGAGAGGGCCTCCCTCTCCTTTAGAGAGGTTGAAAAAAATTTGTCTAAGGAAAAGCACATATATCTCTCTATATCTCTACATTCTAGGCTTAGAGAGGGTGTTTGTTCTTGGCCTTTAACACCACACCTCATAGCCACACACCTCCACCATTGATCTAAGGTTCTTGGAGGGTCTTGAGAGGTCTCAAAGAGCTGGTTTTTGGTCCAAGAAGCTGCTGGTTTTGCTGAAGCTACAAGGGTAACACACTATTCCCTCTTTTTAGCATTATTTTGATCCATCTCTTAGCCTTACTTGCAAGCATATTTGAGCTTCGGTGTAAACTGAAAAAAGTCTTATTTTGAGGCCCTTAACATGTTTGTTTAAGATCATTTTTCTGTTGGGGGTCATCTACCCCCTTGCATGCTTCATTTTACCTTGTTTTGAGCCATGCCTTAGAGCATTTGTGTTGGCCTTTGTTTGGCCTTTTAGCCACTGAAATCCAGTGGATTTTCAGTGGCTAGCATGCTGTTTTGAGTGCCAAAATCAGAGAGGGGTGACCCTCTCTCCTTGTTTTGTTTTCTAGCATTTTTGGCCTTACAAAGGAGCCCTTATTTGCATGCTTCCAAGCCATGTTTCAGGCCATTTTTGATGAGTTTTAGGACCTGCATAGGCTCATTGTTCTTGCATTTTGCCCCCTTCGAGCACATATCTTCGTTATCTTGCATGCTTTTGTCTAAGTCTTCGGCCTTGTCAAAAATGGGTCGTCTCCGGGGTTTGACATTCACTCCCGTCACTTATGACTTTCGAGTTCTGTCAAAGAGGGGCAACTGTAGACACCCCATTTTTGACCGACCTTAAGACTCAGACGTCATCGATTGAGCGCTCGGTGATTGCGCATGTTGTGCTCGTTCTGAGGTTACGGAGTTTCGGCTGAGAGCCTTACCTCCGGACCTCGGGACTCTTTTGTGCTTTGCCTCGATTTGTGAACCAGGTTCTGTTTTCTCTTCCTGAAGGGAGGGAGAGGTCTCGTAGACCATCTCTCAGTGGCCGTAGGCTACTTTTCGTGGTCGTAGACCACTGTTCCCGTTTGGAGACCAGTTTTCGATTTTCGGAGCCGTCGGCCGTGCGCCTCGGTTCGGGACCGCTTAACTTTCTCCGTTTGGCACGGTTTTTGGACAGCTTGAACCTTTTGAACCTTCGTTTTAGCTTCTTGAGGGAGCTTGAACCTTTTGAACCTTCGTTTTAGCTTCTTGAGGAAGCTTGAACCTTTTGAACCTTCGTTTTAGCTTCTTGAGGAAGCTTGAACCTTTTGAACCCTGGTTTTAGCTTCTTGAGGAAGTTGAACCTTCTGAACCTTCGTTTTAGCTTCTTGAGGGAGCTTGAACCTTTTGAACCTTCGTTTTAGCTTCTTGAGGGAGCTTGAACCTTTTGAACCTTCGTTTTAGCTTCTTGAGGGAGCTTGAACCTTTTGAACCCTTGTTTTGGCTTCTTGAGGAAGCTTGAACCTTCTGAACCTTCGTTTTAGCTTCTTGAGGAAGCTTGAACCTTTTGAACCTTCGTTTTAGCTTCTTGAGGAAGCTTGAACCTTTTGAACCTTTGCTCTAGCTTCTCAGAAGCTTGAACCTTTGCTCTAGCTTCTCCAAGAAGCTTGAACCTTTGCTCTAGCTTCTCCAAGAAGCTTGAACCTTTTGCCTCTAGCTTCTCCAAGAAGCTTGAACCCTCTTGTTTCTCTATAGAGAGGGCCTCCCTCTCCTTTAGAGAGGTTGAAAAAAATTTGTCTAAGGAAAAGCACATATATCTCTCTATATCTCTACATTCTAGGCTTAGAGGGGTGTTTGTTCTTGGCCTTTAACACCACACTCATAGCCACACACCTCCACCATTGATCTAAGGTTCTTGGAGGGTCTTGAGAGATCTCAAAGAGCTGGTTTTTGGTCCAAGAAGTTGCTAGTTTTGCTGAACCTACAAGGGTAACACACCATTCCCTCTTTTTAGCATTATTTTGATAAATCTCTTAGCCTTACTTGCAAGCATATTTGAGCTTCGGTGTAAACTGAAAAAAGTCTTATTTTGAGGCCCTTAACATGTTTGTTTAAGATCATTTTTTTGTTGGGGGTCATCTACCCCCTTGCATGCTTCATTTTACCTTGTTTTGAGCCATGCCTTAGAGCATTTGTGTTGGCCTTTGTTTGGCCTTTTAGCCACTGAAATCCAGTGGATTTTCAGTGGCTAGCATGCTGTTTTGAGTGCCAAAATCAGAGAGGGGTGACCCTCTCTCTCCTTGTTTTGTTTTCTAGCATTTTTGGCCTTACAAAGGAGCCCTTATTTGCATGCTTCCAAGCCATGTTTCAGGCCATTTTTGATGAGTTTTAGGACCTGCATAGGCTCATTGTTCTTGCATTTTGCCCCCGCCTTCGAGCACATATCTTCGTTATCTTGCATGCTTTTGTCTAAGTCTTCGGCCTTGTCAAAAATGGGTCGTCTCCGGGCTTTGACATTCACTCCCGTCACTTATGACTTTCGAGTTCTGTCAAAGAGGGGCAACTGTAGACACCCCATTTTTGACCGACCTTAAGACTCAGACGTCATCGATTGAGCGCTCGGTGATTGCGCATGTTGTGCTCGTTCTGAGGTTACGGAGTTTCGGCTGAGAGCCTTACCTCCGGACCTCGGGACTCTTTTGTGCTTTGCCTCGATTTGCGAACCAGGTTCTGTTTTCTCTTCCCGAAGGGAGGGAGAGGTCTCATAGACCATCTCTCAGTGGCCGTAGGCTACTTTTCGTGGTCGTAGACCACTGTTCCCGTTTGGAGACCAGTTTTCGATTTTCGGAGCCGTCGTCGTGCCCCCTCGGTTCGGGACCGCTTAACTTTCTCCGTTTGGCACGGTTTTTGGACAGCTTGAACCTTTTGAACCTTCGTTTTAGCTTCTTGAGGGAGCTTGAACCTTTTGAACCTTCGTTTTAGCTTCTTGAGGAAGCTTGAACCTTTTGAACCTTCGTTTTAGCTTCTTGAGGAAGCTTGAACCTTTTGAACCTTCGTTTTAGCTTCTTGAGGAAGTTGAACCTTCTGAACCTTCGTTTTAGCTTCTTGAGGGAGCTTGAACCTTTTGAACCTTCGTTTTAGCTTCTTGAGGGAGCTTGAACCTTTTGAACCCTTGTTTTAGCTTCTTGAGGAAGTTGAACCTTCTGAACCTTCGTTTTAGCTTCTTAAGGGAGCTTGAACCTTTTGAACCTTTGTTTTAGCTTCTTGAGGGAGCTTGAACCTTTTGAACCTTCGTTTCAGCTTCTTGAGGGAGCTTGAACCTTTTGAACCTTCGTTTTAGCTTCTTGAGGAAGCTTGAACCTTTTGAACCCGTGTTTTGGCTTCTTGAGGAAGCTTGAACCCTCTGAACCTTCGTTTTAGCTTCTTCAGGAAGCTTGAACCTTTTGAACATTCGTTTTAACTTCTTGAGGAAGCTTGAACCTTTTGAACCTTTGCTCTAGCTTCTCCAAGATGCTTGAACCCTTTTCTCTAGCTTCTCCAAGAAGCTTGAACCTTTTGAACCTTTGCTCTAGCTTCTCCAAGAAGCTTGAACCCTCTTGTTTCTCTATAAGAGAGGGCCTCCCTCTCCTTTAGAGAGGTTGAAAATTTTGGCTCTAAGGAAAAGCACATATATCTCTCTATATCTCTACATTCTAGGCTTAGAGAGGGTGTTTGTTCTTGGCCTTTAACACCACACCCTCATTGCCACACACCTCCACCATTGATCTAAGGTTCTTGGAGGGTCTTGAGAGGTCTCAAAGAGCTGGTTTTTGGTCCAAAAGCTGCTGGTTTTGCTGAACTACAAGGGTAAACACTATTCCCTCTTTTTAGCATTATTTTGATCATCTCTTAGCCTTACTTGCAAGCATATTTGAGCTTCGGTGAAACTGAAAAAAGTCTTATTTTGAGGCCCTTAACATGTTTTTTAAGATCATTTTTCTGTTGGGGGTCATCTACCCCCTTGCATGCTTCATTTTACCTTGTTTTGAGCCATGCCTTAGAGCATTTGTGTTGCCTTTGTTTGGCCTTTTAGCCACTGAAATCCAGTGGATTTTCAGTGGCTAGCATGCTGTTTTGAGTGCCAAAATCAGAGAGGGGTGACCCTCTCTCTCCTTGTTTTGTTTTCTAGCATTTTTGGCCTTACAAAGGAGCCCTTATTTGCATGCTTCCAAGCCATGTTTCAGGCCATTTTTTATGAGTTTTAGGACCTGCATAGGCTCATTGTTCTTGCATTTTGCCCCCGCCTTCGAGCACATATCTTCGTTATCTTGCATGCTTTTGTCTAAGTCTTCGGCCTTGTCAAAAATGGGTCGTCTCGGGCTTTGACATTCACTCCCGTCACTTATGACTTTCGAGTTCTGTCAATGAGGGGCAACTGTAGACACCCCATTGTTGACCGAACTTAAGACTCAGACGTCATCGATTGAGCGTTCGGTGATTGCGCATGTTGTGCTCGTTCTAAGGTTACGGAGTTTCGGCTGACAGCCCAGACCTCGGGACTCTTTTGTGCTTTGCCTCGATTTGCGAACCAGGTTCTGTTTTCTCTTCCCGAAGGGAGGGAGAGTCTCGTAGACCATCTCTCAGTGGCCGTAGGCTACTTTTCGTGGTCGTAGACCACTGTTCCCGTTTGGAGACCAGTTTTATTTTCGGAGCCGTCGGCCGTGCGCCTCGGTTCGGGACCGCTTAACTTTCTCCGTTTGGACGGTTTTTGGACAGCTTGACCTTTGAACCTTCGTTTTAGCTTCTTGAGGGAGCTTGAACCTTTTGAACCTTCGTTTTAGCTTCTTGAGAGGCTTGAACCTTTTGAACCTTATTTTAGCTTCTTGAGGAATTGAACCTTCTAACCTCTTTTAGCTTCTTGAGGGACTTGAACCTTTTGAACCTTCGTTTTAGCTTCTTGAGGGAGGTTGAACCTTTTGAACCTTGTTTTGGCTTCTTGAGAAGCTTGAACCTTCTGAACCATCGTTTTAGCTTCTTAGGAACTTGAACCTTTTGAACCTTCATTTTAGCTTCTTGAGGAAGCTTGAACCTTTGAACCTTTGCTCTTTTCTCCGTGAAGCTTGATCCTTTGCTCTAGCTTCTCCGAGAAGCTTGAACCGTTTGCTCTAGCTTCTCCAAGAAGCTTGAACCTTTTGCTCTAGCTTCTCCAAGAAGCTTGAACCCTCTTGTTTCTCTATAAGAAGGGCCTCCCTCTCCTTTAGAGAGGTTGAAAAAAATTGTCTAAGGAAAAGCACATATATCGCTCTATATCTCTACATTCTGGGCTTAGAGAGGGTGTTTGTTCTTGGCCTTTAACACCACACCTCATAGCCACACACCTCCACCATTGATCTAAGGTTCTTGGAGGGTCTTGAGAGGTCTCAAAGAGCTGGTTTTTGGTCCAAGAAGTTGCTTGTTTTGCTGAAGCTACAAGGGTAACACACTATTCCCTCTTTTTAGCATTATTTTGATCCATCTCTTAGCCTTACTTGCAGCATATTTGAGCTTCGTGTAAACTGAAAAAAGTCTTATTTTGAGGCCCTTAACATGTTTGTTTAAGATCATTTTTCTGTTGGGGGTCATCTACCCCCTTGCATGCTTCATTTTACCTTGTTTTCAGCCATGCCTTAGAACATTTGTGTTGGCCTTTGTTTGGCCTTTTAGCCACTGAAATCCAGTAGATTTTCAGTGGCTAGCATGCTGTTTTGAGTGCCAAAATCAGAGAGGGGTGACCCTCTCTTTCCTTGTTTTGTTTTCTAGCATTTTTGGCCTTACAAAGGAGCCCTTATTTGCATGCTTCCAAGCCATGTTTCAGGCCATTTTTGATGAGTTTTAGGACCTGCATAGGCTCATTGTTCTTGCATTTTGCCCCCACCTTCGAGCACATATCTTCGTTATCTTGCATGCTTTTGTCTAAGTCTTCGGCCTTGTCAAAAATGGGTCGTCTCCGGGCTTTGACATTCACTCCCGTCACTTATGACTTTCGAGTTCTGTCAAAGAGGGGCAACTGTAGACACCCCATTTTTGACCGACCTTAAGACTCAGACATCATCTATTGAGCGCTCGTTGATTGTGCATGTTGTGCTCGTTCTGAGGTTACGGAGTTTCGGCTGAGAGCCTTACCTCCAGACCTCGGGACTCTTTTGTGCTTTGCCTCGATTTGCGAACAAGGTTCTGTTTTCTCTTCCCGAAGGGAGGGAGAGGTCTCGCAGACCATCTCTCAGTGGCCGTAGGCTACTTTTCGTGGTCGTAGACCACTGTTCCCGTTTGGAGACCAGTTTCCGGTTTTCGGAGCCGTCGGCCATGCGCCTCGGTTCGGGACCGCTTAGCTTTCTCCGTTTGGGACGGTTTTTGGACAGCTTGAACCTTTTGAACCTTCATTTTAGCTTCTTGAGGGAGCTTGAAGCTTTTGCACCTTCGTTTTAGCTTCTTGAGGAAGCTTGAACCTTTCAAACCCTTGTTTTAGCTTCTCGAGGAAGTTGAACCTTCTGAACCTTCGTTTTAGCTTCTTGAGGGAGCTTGAACCTTTTGAACCTTCGTTTTAGCTTCTTGAGGGAGCTTGAACCTTTTGAACCCTTGTTTTGGCTTCTTGAGGAAGCTTGAACCTCCTGAACCTTCTTTTTAGCTTCTTGAGGAAGCTTGAACCTTTTGAACCTTCGTTTTAGCTTCTTGAGGAAGCTTAAACCTTTTGATCCTATGCTCTAGCTTCTCCGAGAAGCTTGAACACTTTGCTCTAGCTTCTCCAAGAAGCTTGAACCCTCTTGTTTCTCTATAAGAGAGGGCTTCCCTCTCCTTTAGAGAGGTTGAAAAAAATTTGTCTAAGGAAAAGCACATATATCTCTCTATATCTCTACATTCTAGGCTTAGAGAGGGTGTTTGTTCTTGGCCTTTAACACCACACCTCATAGCCACACACCTCCACCATTGATCTAAGGTTCTTGAAGGGTCTTGAGAGGTCTCAAAGAGCTAGTTTTTGGTCCAAGAAGCGCTGGTTTTGCTGAAGCTACAAGGTTCACACACTATTCCCTCTTTTTAGCATTATATTGATCCATCTCTTAGCCTTACTTGCAAGCGTATTTGAGCTTCAGTGTAAACTGAAAAAAGTCTTATTTTGAGGCCCTTAATATGTTTGTTTAAGATCATTTTTCTGTTGGGGGTCATCTACCCCATTGCTTTCTTCATTTTTCCTTGTTTTGAGCCATGCCTTGGAGCATTTGTGTTGGCCTTTGTTTGACCTTTTAGCCACTGAAATCCAGTGGATTTTTAGTGGCTAGCATGCTATTTTGAGTGCCAAAATCAGAGAGGGGTGACCCTCTCTCTCCTTGTTTTGTTTTCTAGCATTTTTGGGCTTACAAAGGAGCCCTTATTTGCATCCTTCCAAGCCATGTTTCAGGCCATTTTTGATGAGTTTTAGGACCTGCATAGGCTCATTGTTCTTGCGTTAAAAATGGGTCATCTCCAGGCTTTGACATTCACTCCCGTCACTTATGACTTTCGAGTTCTGTCAAAGTGGGCAATTGTAGACACCCCTTTTTGACCGACCTTAAGACTCAGACGTCATCGATTGAGCACTGGCTGATTGCGCATGTTGTGCTCGTTCTGAGGTTACGGAGTTTCGACTAAGAGCCTTACCTCCGGACCTCGGGACCCTATTGTGCTTTGGCTTGATTTGCGAACAATTTTCTGTTTTGTCTTCCCGAACGGAGGGAGAGGTCTCGTAGACCATCTCTCAGTGGCCGTAGGCTACTTTTCATGGTCGTAGACCACTGTTCCCGTTTGGAGACCAATTTCCGGTTTTCGGAGCCGTCGGTCGTGCGCCTCGGTTCGGGACCGCGTAGCTTTCTCCGTTTGGCACGATTTTTGGACAGCTTGAACCTTTTGAACCTTCGTTTTAGCTTCTTGAGGAAACTTGAACCTTTAGAACCCTTGTTTTACCTTCTTGAGGAAGTTGAACCTTCTGAACCTTCGTTTTACCTTCTTGAGGAAGCTTGAACCTTTTAAACCCTCGTTTAGCTTCTTGAGGAGAATGAACCTTTTGAACCTTCGTTTTAGCCTCTTGAGGGAGCTTGAACCTTCATTTTAGATTCTTGAGGGAGCTTGAACCTTTTGAAACCTTGTTTTGGCCTCTTGAGGAAGCTTGAACCTTCTGAACCTTCGTTTTAGCTTCTTGAGGAAGCTTGAACCTTTTGAACCTTCGTTTTAGCTTTTTGTGGAAGCTTGAACCTTTTGAACCTTTGCTCTAGCTTCTCCAAGAAGCTTTAACCCTTTGCTCTAGCTTCTTCAAGAAGCTTGAACCTTTTGAACCTTTGCTCTAGCTTCTCCAAGAAGCTTGAACCCTCTTGTTTCTCTATAAGAGGGGCCTCCCTCTCCTTTAGAGAGCTTGAAAAAAATTTGTCTAAGGAAAAGCACATATATCTCTCTATATCTCTACATTCTAGGCTTAGAGAGGGTGTTTGTTCTTGGCCTTTAACACCACACCTCATAGCCACACGCCTCCACCATTGATCTAAGGTTCTTGTAGGGTCTTGAGAGGTCTCAAGGAGCTGGTTTTTGGTCTAAGAAGCTGCTGGTTTTGCTGAAACTACAAGGGTAACACACTGTTCCCTCTTTTTAGCGTTATTTTGATCCATCTCTAAGCCTTATTTGCAGGCATAGTTGAGCTTCGGTGTAAACTGTTAAAAGTCTTATTTTGAGGCCCTTAACATGTTTGTTTAAGATCCTTTTTCTGTTGGGGGTCATCTACCCCCTTGCATGCTTCATTTACCATGTTTTGAGCCATGCCTTGGAGCATTTGTGTTGGCCTTTGTTTGGCCTTTTAGCCACTGAAATCCAGTGGATTTTCAGTGGCTACCGTGCTGTTTTGAGTGCCAAAATCAGAGAGGGGTGACCCTCTCTCTCCTTGTTTTATTTTCTAGCATTTTTGGCCTTACAACGGAGCCCTTATTTGCGTGCTTCCAAGCCATGTTTCAGGCCATTTTTGGTGAGTTTTAGGACCTGCATAGGCTCATTGTTCTTGCATTTTGCTTCTGCATTCGAGCATATATCTTCGTTAACTTGCATGCTCTTGTCTAAGTCTTCGGCCTTGTCAAAAATGGGTCGTCTCCGGGCTTTGACATTCACTCCCGTCACTTATGACTTTCGAGTTCTGTCAAAGAGGGACAACTGTAGACACCCCATTTTTGACCGACCATAAGACTCAGACGTCATCGATTAAGCGCTCGTTGATTGCGCATGTTGTGCTCGTTCTGAGGTTACGGAGTTTCGGCTGAGAGCCTTACCTCCGAACCTCGGGACTCTTTTGTGCTTTGCCTCGATTTCGAATAAGGTTCTGTTTTCTCTTCCCGAAGGGAGGGAGAGGTCTCACAGACCATCTCTCAGTGGCCGTAGGCTACTTTTCGTGGTCGTAGACCACTGTTCCCGTTTGGAGACCAGTTTTCGATTTTCGGAGCCGTCGGCCGTGCGTCTTGGTTCGGGACCGCTTAGCTTTCTCCGTTTCGGACGATTTTTGGATAGCTTGAACCTTTTGAACCTTCATTTTAGCTTCTTGAGGGAGTTTGAAGCTTTTGAACATTTGTTTTAGCTTCTTGAGGAAGCTTGAACGTTTTAAACCCTGGTTTTCGCTTGTTGGGGAAGTTGAACCTTTTGAACCTTCGTTTTAGCTTCTTGAGGGAGCTTGAACCTTTTGACCGTTCATTTTAGCTTCTTGAGGGAGCTTGAACCTTTTGAACCCTTGTTTTGGCCTCTTGAGGAAGCTTGAACCTTCTGAACCTTCGTTTTAGCTTGTTGAGGAAGCTTGAACCCTTTGAACCTTCGTTTTAGCTTCTTGTGGAAGCTTGAACCTTTTGAACCTTTGTTCTAGCTTCTCCAAGAAGATTGAACATTTTGAACCTTTGCTCTAGCTACTCCAAGAAGCCTGAACCCTTTGCTCTAGCTTCTCTAAGGAGCTTGAACCTTTTGAACTTTTGCTCTAGCTTCTCCAAGAAGCTTGAATCTTTGCTCCAGCTTCTCCAAGAAGCTTGAACCCTCTTGTTTCTCTACAAGAGAGGGCCTCCCTCTCCTTTAGAGAGGTTGAAAAAAATTTGCCTAAGGAAAAGCACATATACCTCTCTATATCTCTACATTCTAGGCTTAGAGAGGGTGTTTGTTCTTCGCCTTTAACACCACACCTCATAGCCACACACCTCCACCATTGATCTAAGGTTCTTGGAGGGTCTTGAGAGGTCTTAAAGAGCTGGTTTTTGGTCCAAGAAGCTGCTGGTTTTGCTGAAGCTACAAGGGTAACACACTATTCCCTCTTTTTGGCATTATTTTGATCCATCTCTTAGCCTTACTTGCAAGCATATTTGACCTTCGGTGTAAACTAAAAAAAGTCTTATTTTGAGGCCCTTAACATGTTTGTTGAAGATCATTTTTCTGTTGGGGGTCATCTACCCCCTTGCATGCTTCATTTTACCTTGTTTTGAGCCATGCCTTAGAGCATATGTGTTGGCCTTTGTTTGGCCTTTTAGCCACTGAAATCCAGTGGATTTTCAGTGGCTAGCATGCTGTTTTGAGTGCCAAAATTAGAGATGGGTGACCCTCGTTCTCCTTGTTTTGTTTTCTAGCATTTTTTGCCTTACAAAGGAGCCCTTATTTGCAAGCTTCCAAGCCATGTTTCCGGCCATTTTTGATGAGTTTTAGGACCTGCATAGGCTCATTGTTTTTGCATTTTGCCGTCGCCTTCGAGCACATATCTTCGTTATCTTGCATGCTTTTGTTTAAGTCTTCGGCCTTGTCAAAATGGGTCGTCTCCGGGCTTGGACATTCACTCCGTCACTTATGACTTCGAGTTCTGTCAAAGAGGGGTAACTGTAGACACCCCATTTTTGATTGACCTTAAGACTCAGACGTCATCGATTGAGTGCTTGGTGATTGCGTATGATGTGCTCGTTCTGAGGTTACAGAGTTTCCGCTGAGAGCCTTACTCCAGACCTCGGGACTCTTTTGTGCTTTGCCTCGATTTGCGAACCAGGTTCTGTTTTCTTCCCGAAGGGAGGGAGAGGTCTCATAGACCGTCTCTTAGTGGCGTAGGCTACTTTTCATGGTCGTAGACCACTGTTCTCGTTTGGAGACCAATTTCCAGTTTTCGGAGCCGTCGGCCATGCGCTCGGTTCGGGACCGCTTACTTTCTCATTTGGCACGGTTTTTGGACAACTTGAACCTTTTGAACCTTCGTTTTAGCTTCTTGAGGGAGTTTGAACCGTTTGAACCTTCGTTTTAGCTTCTTGAAGGAGCTTGAACCTTTTGAACCTTCGTTTTAGCTTCTTGAGGAAGCTTGAACCTTCTGAACCTCGTTTTAGCTTATTGAGGAAGTTAAACCTTTATACCCTCGTTTTAACTTCTTGAGGGAGCTTGAACCTTTTGAACCTTCGTTTTAGCTTCCTAAGGGAGCTTGAACCTGTTGAACCTTGTTTTGGCTTCTTGTGGAAGCTTGAACCTTCTGAACCTTCGTTTTAGCCTTTTGAGGAAGCTTGAACCTTTTGAACCCTCGTTTTAGCTTATTGAGGAAGTTAAACCTTCTGAACCCTCGTTTTAACTTCTTGAGGGAGCTTGAACTTTTGAACCTTCGTTTTAGCTTCCTAAGGGAGCTTGAACTGTTGAACCCTTGTTTTGGCTTCTTGAGGAAGCTTGAACCTTCTGAACCTTCGTTTTAGCCTTTTGAGGAAGCTTGAACCTTTTGAACCCTTGTTTTGGCTTCTTCAGGAACTTGAACCTCTGAACCTTTGTTTTAGCTTCTTGAGGAAGCTTGAACCTTTTGAACCTTCGTTTTAGGTTCTTAGGAAGCTAAACCTTTTGAACCTTTGCTCTAGCTTCTCCAAGAAGCTTGAACCTTTTGAACCGTTGCTCTAGCTTCTCCAAGAGCTTGAACCTTTGCTCTAGCTTCTTCAAGAAGCGTGAACCCTCTTGTTTCTCTATAAGAGAGGGCCTCCCTCTCCTTTAGAGAGGTTGAAAAAAATTTGTCTCAGGAAAAGCACAAATATCTCTCTATATCTCTATTCTAGGCTTAGAGAGGATGTTTGTTCTTGGCATTTAACACCACACCTCAATGCCACACACCTCCACCATTGATCTAAGGTTCCTGGAGGGTCTTGAGAGGTCTCAAAGAGCTAGTTTTTGGTCCAAGAAGCTGCTGGTTTTGCTGAAGCTACAAGGGTAACACACTATTCCTTTTTTTAGCATTATTTTGATCCATCTCTTAGCCTTACTTGCAAGCATCTTTGAGCTTCGGTGTGAACTGAAAAAAGTCTTATTTTGAGGCCCTTAACATGTTCGTTTCAGATTATTTTTCTGTTGGGGGTCATCTACCCCCTTACATGCTTCATTTTACCATGTTTTGAGCCATGCCTTAGAGCATTCGTGTTGGCCTTTGCTTGGCCTTTTAGCCACTGAAATCCAGTGGATTTTCAGTGGCTAGCATGCTGTTAGTGGATTTTCGGTGGCTAGCATGCTGTTTTGAGAGCAAAAATCAGGGAGGGGTGACCCTCTCTCTCCTTGTTTTGTTTTCTAGCTTTTTTGGCCTTAGAAAGGAGCCCTTATTTGAATGCTTCCAAGCAATGTTTCAGGCCATTTTTGATGAGTTTTAGAACCTGCATAGGCTCATTGTTCTTGCATTTTGCCCCCGCTTTCGAGCACATATCTTCGTTATCTTGCATGCTTTTGTCTAAGTCTTCGGCCTTGTCAAAAATGGTTCATCTCCGGGCTCTGACATTCACTCCCGTCACTTATGACTTTCGAGTTCTGTCAAAGAGGGACAATTGTAGACACCCCATTTTTGACCGATGTTAAGACTCAAACGTCATCGATTCAATGCCCGGTGATTGCGCATGTTGTGCTCGTTCTGAGGTTACAGAGTTTCGGCTGAGAGCCTTACCTCCAGACCTCGGGACTCATTTGTGCTTTGCCTCGATTTGCGAATCAGGTTCTGTTTTCTCTTCCCGAAGGGAGGGAGAGGTCTCGTAGACCATCTCTCAGTGGCCATAGGCTACTTTTCGTGGTCGTAGACCACTGTTCCCATTTGGACACCAGTTTTCGATTTTCGGAGCCGTCGACCGTGTGCGTCGGTTCGGGACCGCTTAACTTTCTCCGTTTGGCACGGTTTTTGGACAGCTTGAACCTTTTGAACCTTCGTTTTTGCTTTTTGAGGGACCTTGAACCTTTTGAACCTTCGTTTTAGCTTCTTGAGGAAGCTTGAACCTTTTGAACCTTCGTTTTAGCTTCTTGAGGAAGTTGAACCTTCTGAACCTTCGTTTTAGCTTCTTGAGGGAACTTGAAGCTTTTGAACATTCGTTTTAGCTTTTGAGGGAACTTGACCGTTTTGAACCATCGTTTTAACTTCTTGAGGGAGCTTGAACCTTTTGAACCTTCGTTTTAGCTTCTTGAGGAAGCTTGAACCTTTTGAACCTTCGTTTTAGCTTTTTGAGGGAGCTTGAACCTTTTGAACAATCGTTTTAGCTTCTTGAGGAGGCTTGAACCTTTTGAACCCTTGTTTTGGCTTCTTGAGGAAGCTTGAACCTTCTGAACCTTCGTTTTAGCTTCTTGAGGAAGCTTGAACCTTTTGAACCTTCATTTTAGCTTCTTGAGGAAGCTTGAACCTTTTGAACCCGTGCTCCAGTTTCTCCAAGAAGCTTGAACCCTTTGCTCCAGCTTCTCCAAGAAGCTTGAACCTTTTGAACCATTGCTCTAGCTTCTCCAAGAAGCTTGAACCCTCTTGTTCTCTATAAGAGAGGCCTACCTCTCCTTTAGAGAGGTTGAAAAAAAATTGTCGAAGGAAAAACACATATATCTCTCTATATCTCTACATTCTAGGCTTAGAGAGGGTGTTTGTTCTTCGCCTTTAACACCACACCTCATAGCCACACACGTCCACCATTGATCTATGGTTCTTGGAGGTTCTTGAGAGGTCTCAACGAGCTGGTTTTTGGTCCAAGAAGCTGCTGGTTTTGCTGAAGCTACAAGGGTAACGCACTATTCGCTCTTTTTAGCATTATTTTGATCCATCTCTTAGCCTTACTTGCAAGCATATTTGTCCTTCGGTGTGTAAACTGAAAAAAGTCTTATTTTG